>JBBPBX010000351.1:98893-121627 GCA_038048925.1 Garcialebias charrua
TATATATATCAACCATCCATCTCTCATCCATCCATCCCTCCATCATTCTTCCATCCTTAAATCATCCATCATCCATCCATCATTTCATCCATCCATCTATCCATGATTCCATCCATCTATATATCCATCAATCCATCCATCATTCCATCCTTGCTTCATCCATCATTCATCCATCCTTGCATCATCCATCCATCATTCCACTGATCCATCCATCCATCCATCCATCCATCCATCCATTCAGGCATCATCCATCCATGATTCCATCTATCTATCCATCTATCTATACATCATCATCTATCATTCCATCCATCCTTGCATCATCCATCTATAATTCCATCATCCATCCATCCATCCATCCATGTATCATCCATGATTCCATCCATGCATTCATCTATCCATCTATCACTCCATCCATCATTCCATCATCATCCATCCATCCTTGCATTGTCCATCACTCGTCCATCCTTGCATCATCCATCCGTCCTTGCATCATACATCCATCATTCATCCTCCATCCACCAATCCATCCTTGCATCATCCATCCATCATTCCATCGACCCATCCATTCATGCATTATCCATCCATGATTCCATCCATCCATCTGTATATCAATCATCTATCATTCCATCCATCCTTGCATCATCCATAATTCCATCATCCATCCATAATTCCATTATCCATCCATCCATCAATGATTCCATCCTGCCATTCATCTATCCATCTATCATTCCATCCATCATCCATACATCATCCATCCATCCTTACATTGTCCATCATTCATCCATCCTTGCATCATCCATCAATCCACCAATCCATCCACTGATCCATCCACCAATCCACCCATCATTCCATCCATCATCCATCCTTCCTTGCATTATTCATCCATAATTCCATCCATCCATCCTCCATCCATCATCCATCCATCCTTGCATTATCCATCCATAATTCCATCCATCCTCCATCCATCCTTGCATTATCCATTCATAATTCCATCCATCCATTATCCATCCAGCCATCCAGCGATCTATTCATCATTTCATCATCCATCCTTGTATCATCCATCCTTGATTCCATCCATCCATCATCCATCCATAATTCCATCATCCATCCACCCATCATCAATCCAACATCCTTCCATCCTTTTGCCATCCATCCATTCTTGCATCATCCATCCATCCTTGCATCATCCATCCATACTTACATTATTCATCATCCATCCATGATTGAATCCATCCATCCTTTCATCATCCATCCTTCCATCCATAATTCCATCATCATCCATAATTCCATTATCCATCCATCCATCCATCCATCCATCCATCCATCCATCCATCCATCCATCAATGATTCCATCCAGCCATTCATCTATCCATCTATCATTCCATCCATCATCCATCCATTATCCATCCATCCTTGCATTGTCCATCATTCATCCATCCTTGCATCATCCAAGTTCAACATTTTTCTTTAATTACTTCTTTTTTTTTAGGACACAGACTCAGAGAGCCTAAATAAACACTTTATTTTTACCATCCTTTCTGTGTCTGGTGTCCTTGTATGCTACGTGCCTTTGGGCCGTAACAGTGTCTATCCCCATCAGTCTGAGTGAGAGGTCAGGGACAATGGACATGTCTCTGGTCTCTCACAGGGACACATTGAAACAAACAATACAAACAGCTAAGCTCATGCTGACGCACACTTTTAGAGACAAATGAGGGTTTCAATTTAACACAAGTGTGTTTTTGATTTGTGGGAGGGAACCAGAGGACCTGGAGAAAACCCACACATGCACTGACGTAACATAAACCCCACCCAGAAAGGCCCCAGCCAGAAGACGATCCTTCAACCCCCTTTTGCTGCGAATAACCAGCTCCAACTACTGCACCACTGTGTTATTTTGTTTTTCTCTCATATTCATTCAACCGTTATTTAAACAGATAAATCACATTGAGCCTCGAAGACTCATTTACAAGTGAGATCTGTTGGACATGGACAGACAATAAAAGTGGTGAAAAATAACACATAGGGTTTGGAAACAAAAAAAATTCCTAACATATTTTTGATTTCTGCATGCAGATCAAAAATGTAGTAATGAAAAAAAGTCTTGCAGACATATTTATCAAACACACCATCACATTCTGATGTGCACGTTGGATACATTTCTCTTCCCCCCCAAAATAAAAAGTGTACCAAAAGCTGTCAGTGGAAAGTCAAAAACTCTGACCTCCAGAAAGGGAAAGACGAAGCCAATGGTGAAGTTGGACAACCAGTTGAGGCAACCAGCAACAGTGTAGGCAGCCGGTCGGTGGGACTGCTTAAAGAGCTCTGCAGTGATCAGGAAAGGCACTCCGGCTGTGAAGCAGAACCAGAAACACATTATTTTAAAGGCTGCAGCTGGACAACAACACAGACCTCCGCTAACACTGATTTAGTTCAATCTATTGGCTTCATCTAACAAAGCATCCAGTTAGAGAACAAATCTAATCTAATCACTCAGTGCTGTTGTGAAATTACCATCAGCGGCTTCATTCATCAACTAGTTCATCAATAGTCCCACTCATGGCTTAACGGATAAAGGGAAGATATAACAAAAGCTAAAGTGCTATTAAGTTACCCTCCTTTTTCTGCATGTATTTCATTATGTTTTGTTATTAACAGATGTTTGTCAAGTTGGAATGAGTGCGTTCAAAAAATCAGAGGAACTTAGCCAGGACTCGTGCAATTCATTAGATTGATACGCAGGATTTATTAGCGCCGGGTTTGCCTCGCACATCCCTTATTGTTAGAAGTGAAGGATACGAGGGAGAAATGTGCATTAGCGGCATCTCTAATGATCAGCTTTGAGAATGATGTCCTCATTATCTGTGCTTGCGAGCTGCAGAGAGGAAGGTTTAGTACCGTCAAACAAATAACTAGGCCGCAATTTGTCAACATGTGCACAATGTATGGGAACGCGTCACTGTGCGAGCAAGGTTTCCTCCGAAGGAAGCCGTATTCATCACGGCGAGCTTGTGAACAATGAGCCATTAAAAGTCTAATTGCAGCAACAGAAATCCTCACTCCTGTGCCGCGGTATGGATTTTGCTGGCTTGACGAATGGTGTTATGTAAACTGGATTTGTGCAGATTCATCATCCTCACAGGTCTGCTCTACGTGGCTCCGAAAGTTGTAAACGAACGCGTCGAAAGCCTCCTCACTCATCTCATCCAGCGCACAAATGGCTACAGGAATGGATGTAGTGTGGCAGTTAGGATTTCTTAATTTACAAGACTAATGAAATACACTTTCTGCTCGCAGGAGGAGTGTGCACGGATGGATGCTGGGGTTTGGTTTGCCTGCGATTGCTCAGGTTTCCAGCAGGGAGCAGTGTAACCTTAAACACGTGTCTAGTAGGGGTCTGCAATGTGTGGCTCTAGGGCAACATGCGGCCCTTTGGTTCCTCTGCAGGGCCATTTTGACCTAAAGTAGCAGAGTGAATAATATTTATATTCATAAACAACAGGATGGGTTAGTCAAAGCAATTTTCCTGTGAATGAAATTGCGGTGATATTTGATAAAACAATGAACAATCAGACCCATCAGTTAGCTCCTTCAGCTAATCAGCACAGTCTTCTAACCAGAAACCACCAGAAATGTTTAATGCTTCCAAGTAAAATGTTGAAAAGAAATAGGAAAGGGTAGTTATACACACTCGTGACAGATTAATATACAGGTGATCCCCGACTTACGAGCGAGTTCCGTTCGTACGAGGTGCTCGTAACACGAAATCTCGCATGTCGGAACACGAAACACGTGTCGCTCGTAAGTCCGGATTTTTGGTCGTAAGACAGAAAATGTATGCTAGCGCTACGAACACTCGTTTTTCAACACAACCGTACATACTAGTTCATAAACATGCTCAGAAACTTGTTTACAAACTGTTAGCTTTCACTTTTTCACTTTCATCTAAAAACACATAAAAGTGCTGTATTTTCTGTATGTTCTTTACAAATCTACTGTTCGTTAGTCAGCTCGTAAGTCCGGAACCTTGTATGTCGATGCACTCGTAAGTCGGGGAGTACCTGTATTATGAAATATCCAAATATAACAAATAATTTTGTAAATAAGAATTTTAAAAAATGCAGAAAGTAAATTTTCTGCAAAAAAGCAACGTGAGCCTGACGTGTTAAAGCTAAAGGAAGCAGCTCATCAGCTAAAAGCTCAAATAAGCACAATACTGGCTAAAAGCTTAAGTATCAAAAGGCTAGCTATAAGCTCAAAACAAAAGTTTACCTACAAGCTAAAAGTAATAAATCTCCAGCTAAAGCTGAAAGTAGCAAAACACTAGGTGAAATTATCAGAAGGCTACCAAGAAGCTAAAAGTTGCAAAAATTGCTAAGACAAAATACAGGTAGTCCCCGACTTACGAACGAGTTTCATTCCTATGCACCGTTCGTAACTCGTAAGTCGGAACGCCTTGCACGTGGCGTTCGTAAGTCCGGATTTTTGGTCGCAAGTCGGAAAATGTATGCTAACACTGCACCGCAACCCGTTTATCAACATGAGACTGAACAAGCGTACATACTGGTTCATAAACATGCACAGAACTTTATTTACAAACGGTTAGCTAACACACTTTCATATAAAAACACATACCAGTGCTGTATTTACTGTACAACAGTATTGTTCGTAAGCGCGTTCGTATGTCCGGAACGTCGTAAGTCTAGGCCGTCGTAAGTCGGGGACCACCTGTAATCCATAGGGTATAGCTGTAGCAGAAGGGTTTGTTGTAAAAGTAGCAAATAGCTGGCTAAAAGCTAAAAGTAACAACAGGCTAAAAGGTGAATGTTTAATTAAAAGTCATAAGTAATAAGCTAAAAGGTAAAAGTAGACAAACACCAGGTGAAAAACATAATTAAGCTATCTGGAAGCTAAAAGTAGCAAATAGCTAATCTAAAAGTAGCAAATACTAGCTAATAGGTACATGCATGAAAGCTAAAGGCAACATGGATGCTAGAAGCTAAATGGTATCAAAAGAAATGTCAAATGCTAAAAGAAGAAGGCGGCTTACTAAAAAGCTAAAAGTAAAGAAATGTTAGCTAAAGCGAAAAGTAGCAAAAATCTGGCTAGGCTAAAAGTAGCAAAGGGCATAAGTAGCAGAAGGCTTGTGAAAAGCTGAAAATAAAGGTAAATAAGGCTAAGACTTGATTAAAATGAGAAAAGTTGAATAATGAATAACAAAATAAATAAATTTAGGAAGTCACAGGTAAATATGCAACAAACTAATATAATTTTCCACTCTAACTTATTAGGGTGCACATATTTTTTATTAAGTATATTATTTTCCCCCCAGATTCATAAATGATTTGCACAGATGAGTTTAAAAATAGACATTTTTGTCCACAAGAGTTTGACCTTTCCTGCAGTGGAACACGTGAAAATACATATAAATATAAGCAGTTATTGTAGTTGTTATGTTTTATTATGTAAGAACTAGATTTTAATGCAGTCTATATTCATGTCAGCATATTTAGTTTGAGCTACATAATGGATACATTTCATTCAGTGAAGAAGGGTTAGAAGTGGCTCTTAAAGTTTCCAGAACTACACCAGACACAGGCAGAGCGGGTTCAGTTCAAGCTTTTAGAGTTTCCACCTGCAGTTCAGGACTCAGTGACGTGTTTACCTGGACCGATGCAGAACCCAGCGATGATCCCGATGACGCAGCCCACACTGACGTAGCTCAGAAAAGAAAACTGCTCCTGAAAGGAGAGTTTGGATTCATAAACACATGACACAGTTTCTAACAAATGTTCATTTGGTTTGTACTCAGTCATTTAGGTTTTATGTACGATATGATTTGTATCTCGCCATGCTCCTGTTGACTTTATACATGTTTACTTTCCTGCTTCGGCTGATATTTAGAATAATACAAGCTGATGATGAACATCTAAACTTAAATAAATGAATAAAAAATTGCAATCAAGCAAATTTTTGTGATTCATGTCTTTATCATCGAGGATGATATGCATTTGTCAGTGTGTGGTTTTCTGCGTCTGTTACTGAAATATCTCAAGAACCATGGAGTGAAGTTTACTGAAACTTGAAAGTAATTATTGAAAGTATGACTACAACTAATTCAATTTTACAATCAAGATTATTCAAGATGGCTGCCACAGCCAAGTAACCTTTACAAGAGCCATATAAATGACTAACTTAGTCAGTACTGTATGAAAGCACAAAAAATAGCTGTGTTATGGAGATTAGAGCTTAAATTTGGTGTGTTTGTGTCTGGGAGACAGTCGCAACACATTCTCAAAGTGCTCCATGATGCAGGATTTTAGCCTAAAATTTCCAATAAATTTTTAGTTCTTTAAAACTCCTCAGATTGAATTCAGTGAAATGTACAGTGAAATACAATATAATAAAAGAAATCAACCCTCAATCGTTCATTCAAAAAGCCAAATAGGAAGAAAATAAACCAACAAAATTAACATCAGAGCAGTGAAGGGCAGTGCAGTAAAAAAAAAAAAAAAAGTTTTAAACAAAGACTTTAAAGTAGCTAAAAAAGATGTCTGTCATCCTGCAAGTTTGGCCTCACCACCCAAAATAACGCTAAGGCCAATATGTGCAAGTAGTTGCAGATCTGTTTAAGAACAATGGTCAAAAAAGAAGAAGAAGGAAGCTGAAAATTAATGTAATATACAATAATATAAATGTAAACTAGAGAAACTACATTTCCTGCAAAAATGCAGCTAATGCTTATTGCTGAAGAACTTGTTGAAAAAAAGCGGAAATTGTTTAAAGTCACGCTGAAGTATAGCAGAAGAGGAAGAACAAGCATAGCAGAAAGAACACACATTTGCTGAATTAGGTCGTATAAATTAGCAAAAATTAGCACAAAAATTTCAAAATTATCTAAAAGGGCTGAAATAAGCAAAAGATAGCTGAAAGTAGCTGAAAAGGCAGAAAGAAGCTTAAACTACCAGAAGGAAGTGGAAGGAGCTAAAATGAGCTAAAAAATGTGGAATTAGCTGAAAAAGCTAAATTTAGCATAAAACTGCTAAATATAGCTGAAATAGCAGAAAAAGCTGAAACAAGCACAACAAGCTCAAATTAGCAGAAATAAGTTAATTAGGCTGAGATGCAACAATTACCACAAAAAGTAGACATCATCTGAAAACAGCTGAAATTAGCTAAAATGCTTGCTGAAAAAGTAGAATAAGCTTAAATTAGCAACAAAAAAGGCAGAAAACACAAGTTTGTTGAATTAAGCTGAAAACTTTGAAATCAGTCCAAAAAAGTGGAATTAGCTGAAAAAGCTAAAGTTAACATAAAAGAGCTAAATATTAGCTGAAATAACAAATTAGCAGAAAAAGGCTAAATGGGCATAACAAGTAAAAATTAGCTGAAAGAAGTCAATTAGGCTGAAAGTTGCAGCAATTACCATGAAAAACTTGAATTTATCTGACAATAGCTTAAAATTAGCTAAAACTTAGCTGAAAATGTAGAACCAGCTTCAGTTAGTATAAGAAAGAACATGTTTGCCCAGTTAGGATGAAAGAAGCAAAAATTAGTACAAAAAAGTGGAAATTATCCAATACTGTATAGTTGAAATGAGCAAAAACAGCTGAAAGTAGCTAAAAAGGCAGAAAGAAGCTGAAATTACAAGAGGGGAGTGAATGAAGCCAATTTTCGCTGAATTGGGCCGAAAAAAGTTGAAATTAGTGGCAAAAAATTGGAATTAGCTGCAAAAACTTAAATGATCCCCTCCCTGGGCTGCCACATACCGTGGTGGAGGGGTTTGAGTGTCCCAATGATCCTAGGAGCTATGCTGTCAGGGGCTTCATGCCCCTAGTAGGGTCACCCAAGGCAGATAGGTCCTAGGTGAGGGACCAGACAAAGTGCAGCCCGAAGACCCCTTATGATGAGTAAAATAAATGGACAAAATGTTCCCTCGCCCGGACGCGGGTCACCGGGGCCCCACTCTGGAGCCAGGCCCGGAGGTGGGGCACGTTGGCGAGCGCCTGGTGGCCGGGCTTTCACCCATGGAGCTCGGCCGGGCACAGCCCGAAGAGGAGACGTGGGTCCCCCTTCCCATGGGCTCACCACCTATGGGAGGGGCCAAAGGGGTCGGGTGCAATGTGGGATGGGTGGTGGCCGAGGGCGGGGACCCTGGCGGTCTGATCCTCGGCTACAGAAGCTGGCCATTGGGACATGGAATGTCACCTCTCTGGTGGGGAAGGAGCCTGAGCTAGTGTGTGAGGTTGAGAGGTTCCGGCTAGAAATAGTCGGACTCACCTCAACGCATGGCTCTGGCTCTGGAACCAGTTTCCTTGAGAGGGGTTGGACACTCTTCCACTCTGGAGTTGCCCCTGGTGAGAGGCGCCGAGCAGGAGTGGGCATACTTGTTGCCCCCCATCTTGGTGCCTGTACGTTGGGGTTCACCCCGGTGAACGAGAGGGTAGCCTCCCTTCGCCTACGTGTGGGGGGACGGGCTCTGACTGTTGTTTGTGCCTATGCGCCAAACGGCAGCGCAGATTACCCACCCTTTTTGGAGTCCTTGGAGGGGGTATTGGAGAGTGCGCCTCCTGGGGACTCCCTTGTTCTGCTGGGGGACTTCAACGCTCACGTGGGCAATGACAGTGAGACCTGGAGGGGTGTGGTTGGGAGGAACGGCCCCCCTGATCTGAACCCGAGTGGTGTTTTGTTGTTGGACTTCTGTGCTCGTCATGGATTGTCCATAACGAACACCATGTTCAGGCATAAGGGTGTACATATGTGCTCTTGGCACCAGGACACCCTAGGTCGCAGTTCGATGATCGACTTTGTTGTCGTCTCATCTGATCTGCGGCCGCATGTCCTGGACACTCGGGTGAAGAGAGGGGCGGAGCTGTCAACTGACCACTACCTGGTGGTGAGTTGGCTCCGATGGTGGGGGAGGATGCCGGTCAGACCTGGCAGACCCAAACGTATTGTGAGGGTCTGCTGGGAACGTCTGGCAGAGTCTCCCGTAAGACGGAGCTTTAACTCCCACCTCCGGGAGAGCTTTGAACACGTTCCGAGGGAGGCGGGGGACATTGAGTCCGAGTGGGCCATGTTCCGCGCCTCTATTGTCGAGGCAGCTTATCAGAGTTGTGGCCGCAAGGTTGTTGGTGCCTGTCGTGGTGGCAACCCTCGAACCCGGTGGTGGACACCGGCGGTGAGGGATGCTGTCAAGCTGAAGAAGGAGTCCTATTGGGCCTTTTTGGCCTGTGGGACCCCGGAAGCAGCAGATAGGTACCGACAGTCCAAGCGGCATGCGGCTCGGGTGGTTGCTGAGGCAAAAACTCGGGCGTGGGAGGAGTTCGGAGAGGCCATGGAGAATGACTTCCGTACGGCTTCGAGGCGATTCTGGTCCACCATCCGGCGTCTCAGGGGGGGAAAGCGGTACGCGACCAACACCATTTATGGTGGGGATGGCGTGCTGTTGACCTCAACTCGGGATGTTGTGAGTCGGTGGGCGGAATACTTCGAAGACCTCCTCAATCCTACTGGCACGTCTTCCACTGAGGAAGCGGAGCCTGGGGACTTTGGGTCGGGCTCTCCAATCTCTGGAGCTGAGGTCACCGAGGTGGTTAAAAAGCTCCGCGGTGGCAGGGCTCCGGGGGTGGATGAGATTCGCCCTGAGTTCCTTAGGGCTCTGGATGTTGTGGGGTTGTGTTGGCTTACGCGACTCTGCAATATCGCGTGGACATCGGGGGCAGTTCCCTTGGATTGGCAGACTGGGGTGGTGGTTCCCCTATTCAAAAAGGGGGACCGTAGGGTGTGTTCCAACTATAGGGGGATCACACTCTTAAGCCTCCCTGGTAAGGTCTATTCAGGGGTTCTGGAGAGGAGGGTCCGTCGGATAGTCGAACCTCGGATTCAGGAGGAGCAGTGTGGTTTTCGTGCTGGTCGTGGAACACTGGACCAGCTCTACACCCTCAGCAGGGTCCTGGAGGGCGCGTGGGAGTTTGCCCAACCAGTTTACATGTGCTTTGTGGACTTGGAAAAGGCATTCGACCGCGTCCCTCGGGGGGTTCTGTGGGGGGTACTCCGGGAGTATGGGGTACCAGGCCCATTGATATGGGCTGTTAGGTCCCTGTACGACCGGTGTCAGAGCTTGGTCCGCATTGCCGGCAGTAAGTCAGGCTCGTTTCCAGTGAGAGTTGGACTCCGCCAAGGTTGCCCTTTGTCACCGATTCTGTTCATAACTTTTATGGACAGAATTTCTAGGCGCAGCCAAGGTGTTGAGAGGATCCGTTTTGGTGGCCTTAGAATCGCTTCTCTGTTTTTTGCAGATGATGTGGTCCTATTGGCTTCATCAGATCGTGATCTACAGCTTTCGCTGGAGCGGTTTGCAGCCGAGTGTGATGCGGCCGGGATGAGGATCAGTTCCTCCAAATCCGAGGCCATGGTCTTGAGCCGGAAAAGGGTAGCATGCCCTCTCCGGGTCGGGGAGGAGGTCCTGCCCCAAGTGGAGGAGTTTAAGTATCTCGGGGTCTTGTTCACGAATGAGGGAAAACTGGAGCGTGAGATCGATAGGCGGATAGGTGCAGCGTCCGCAGTGAAGCGGGGCTGTACCGGTCTGTCGTGGTGAAGAGAGAGCTGAGTCAAAAGGCAAAGCTCTCAATTTACCGATCGATCTACGTTCCCACCCTCATCTATGGTCATGAGCTTTGGGTTGTGACCGAAAGAACGAGATCTCGGATACAAGCGGCTGAAATGAGTTTTCTCCGCAGGGTGTCTGGACTCTCCCTTAGAGATAGGGTGAGAAGCTCAGTCATCCGGGAGGGACTCGGAGTAGAGCCGCTGCTTCTCCACATCGAGAGGAGCCAGTTGAGGTGGCTCGGGCATCTGGTTAGGATGCCTCCTGGACGCCTCCCTGGGGAGGTGTTCCGGGCATGTCCCACCGGGAGGAGACCCAGAGGAAGACCCAGGACACGCTGGAGGGACTATGTTTCTCGGCTGGCCTGGGAACGCCTTGGGATTCCCCCAGAGGAGCTGCTCCATGTGGCTGGGGAGAGGGAAGTCTGGGCCTCCCTACTTAGGCTGCTACCCCCGCGACCCGACCCCGGATAAGCGGACGAAAATGGATGGATGGATGGATGGAACTTAAATGATCATAAAACAGCTATATAGCGGCTGAAATAATAGAAAAAACTGAAACTCACAGAAATAAGCTAAAAGGAGCACAACTAGCTGAAATAAGCAGAAAGAAGTTAGAAGCACAAAAATGTTGTAGTTAGCAGAAAGAATCTGAATGGAGCACAAAACAGTTGAAAAAGCCGAAAGTAGCTGAAAATAGCTGACCAAAGTTTAAATTTGCACCAGGAAACTGAAAAAAGCTGAAGCAGAACAAAATGTGAAAGGAGCAGTAAAAGGTTGTAAACAGATCTAAAGATCTGAAGGATGTAAAATGAGCTCAATTAATTTTCTATGAGAAAATAATGACAGAAAAGGCTAAAGTTGCACCAATACCAGAAGTCATAGCATCCTTCTCCCGAACGCGCTGAAAGAATTTGATATGATTTGTTGAAATAGTTTGAAAACTGCAGGACGAGAATCACAGAAAAATGCACAGAAGAGAAACGAATCACAACAGTGTGTGAATGCTTCATAAACGTTCACACAGAAAGATGAAGAGTACCTGGAAGAGCGCTGACACGGTGATGCCTGCACAGCAGAAACCCATAAAGACGAATCCTCCGATCATCAGAGGTCTTCTGCCCACATGCTCGATGGTGAAACACTGAGACGGACAGCAAAACAAGTTATTTAATGACTTTACAGTATAAAAAGTCTAGCATAAAAATGGTTCAGTATCAGCTGACTCAGTTTCAAACAGTTCTCTCCGGTAGTTTATCAAATACAGCTCTGTGCAGTTGTATAACACAGGTATGCAGTCAATGTAAACAAATCACTTTTGTCTGTTTGCTTTACTGCACACAAAGCTGTGTGTAAGTACGTACCAAAGTATCAAAACAGACTTCTCAATCCTGAACAGCTCTTCCAGAGACCTCCTGATGTTGATTGTTTTCAGTCACTTCGGCTGTTTCCGTAGGTAAACAAAAGCATGTGGGGGTTGGCAGCTGGTCACAGATTTTGCTGATGAATTTGTCATTTAAGGACATATTAACCACTGATATGACTCTAAGATTGGATGGATTTTGTTTTGGGTTCGGGTCGAGGGTGTGGGCGGAAGAGTGCAAGAATCTTGGAGTTTTGTTTACGAGTGAGCGAAGAATGGATCGGGAGCTTGACAGACAGATTGGTGCAGCGTCTGCAGTATTGCGGACTATGTGCCGGTCCATTGTGGTGAAGATTGAGCTGAGCTGTAAGGCAAAGCTCTCTGTTTACCTGTCAGTCTACATTCCTACCCTCGCATGGTCACGAGAAAATGTTTCCTCCACAGCTGGACTCTCCCTTAGAGATGGTAAACGGACTGTACTTATATAGCACCTTTCATATCTAATCAAGATACCGGTACTCAAATCACTCTACAACACAATCTGTGCCCTCATTTACCTCCACACACACATTCATACCACACTCTACTAGATCTCTACAAAGCTAATCTGAATCTGTATAGACTAATCACCACATTCATGCAACACAAAAAAGAGGCAATGAAAGGTTCAGTGTCTTGCTCAGGAACACTTCAACATGTGATCTTCTGGTGGAATTGAACCCCCAGCTCTCCCATTGGAGGACGATCGCTCCAACCACTCAGCCACAGCCGCCCCAGCTGAGGGTGAGAAGTTCAACTAGAAAGTTCCTGGAGAAACTTCGACGGGGACTGCAGAGTTTTGTTCAGAGATCTCTGCACTATGGGTCATGTGACCACACGGTGGCAGTTCGACGCTGTTAGCTCCGTCTGTGTTTAACAATGAGAAAAACTGCGTCTTTGTTAGCAAATTGCATCGCCACGGTAACTTAAATGCCAATGAAAGTAATAGCACACATCACTGTGCCGAGCCGGTCGTTTTGATGCAAGAGTTGAGAGGGTACGCATTGCGGTTCGAGCCGCATTGAAGTTGACGGAAGAGTAAGACCCTTTTCAGGTGGATAAGACTCTGCCTGGCCCAAAACAAAATGTTGCCACCAAAAAAAGGGTAACTCACTAATATTTCATTGGACCACGTTTAGCTTTAATTACAGCATGCATTCGCTGTGGCGTTGTTTCGATAAGCTTCTGGAATGTCACAAGATCTATTTACATCCAGTGTTGCATTAATTTTTCACCAAGATCTTGCATTGATGACTAGGCATGATGGGTCATCACTTCACCTGCCTCTCTTCTTACCCTGATGTGCCCATCGCTCTGGAACAGGGTCAATCTGGACTCATCAGACCACATGACCTTCTTCCATTGCTCCAAAGTCCAATCTTTATGCTCCCTAGCAAACTGAAGCCTTTTTTTCCAGTTAGCCTCACTGATTAATGGTTTTCTTAAGGCTACACAGCCACAGTCCCAATCCCTTGAGTTCCCTTCACTGTAGGCGTGTTTCCATCAAGGTTTCTAGGTGCGCATTATGAAGCATCGCATCAGAAAAGCTAAATGGAAACGGCATAATTCGAGTTAACTTCCTCTAAGTCGCTCTAAAGTTTATACGCTCGCTTGAGGTAGTTTTTGGGGAGTCGATTCAGAGCTGAGTCGGCTAAACGACAGATGGAAACAGATTAGCCGACTCAGTTCTGCCGCAGCGAACATTCACGTCACGTGACTGATCAGCTGTTTCCGCTCCGGACAACATGTAACATCGCTAAAACTAGTTGGCATGACAGAATAAATACAACTTGCCCGATAGCAACACATACCTGAAATATTCTCTCCATTTTGCCGAGATGTCTGTTTTCAAACGCTACTTCCTGTTTACTGTGGAAGTGCGTAACGCTGACGTCTGACGTATGGCGCTGACGTGTGACGTAATGACGCTGACGTCTGACGTAGAGACGCTTTGCGTGGCATTGCAGATGCGCTTCAAGCCAGTTTAATGGAAACACTTCTGATCCTCATAATTTTAATTTACATTTTAGCGAAATTTTCTAAAATTCGCTCAAAAATCGAATTTAAATTGGATGGAAACATAGCTATTGTACGTGTGGAAATGGTCTTACTTTCACTATTAAACATGGCCCTGAGTGCTACTGTTGTTTTTCTTCCATTTGATTTCACCAAACATTTAAGTGATCGCCGATCATGATCATTCAGGATTTTTTTCCGGCCACATTTCTTCTTCAAAGACAATGGGTCCCCACTGTCCTTCCAGTTTTTAATAATGCGTTGGACAGTGCTTAACCCAATTTTAGCAGTTTCTTCAATCTCAGATGTTTTCTCTGCTTGATGCCAATGATTTGACCCTTCTCAAACAGACTGACATCTTTTCCACGACCACGTTGTGTGTTCTGATCGTTGTGTGTTCTGATCGGAAGGTTGGAGGTTTGAATCCCAGTTCCCCACACCATGTGTCGTTGTGTCCCTGGGCAAGACACTTAACCCCGAGTTGCTCCCGGTAGGACTGGATGGCGCCTTGCATGGCAGTCTACCGCTACCGGTGTATGAATGTGTGTATGAATGGGTGGATGGTTGGTATTGTAAAGCGCTTTGGGGCCCCTCATAGGGGGCTGGAAAGCGCTATATAAATAAGCTCCATTTACCATTTACCATGGTTGTTTAAGAAATGAGGCGCAACTCATTGCACCAGTTGGGGTTAAATAACTTGTTGCCAGCTAAAAGATAATCGCTCATGCAGTAATTATCTAATAGGAGTCTCCTATACCTATTTGCTTGGTTAAATCCAGGTGGCAACTTTATTTTTGACCAGGCAGTGTAATAGAGGCAGTCCCCAATTATCCAGGAGAGACTTGAAGTAGATCCGCTGCTCCTCCTCATCGAAAGCAGCCAGTTGAGGTGGTTCAGGCATCTGGTAAGGACTCTCTCTGGAAGCCTCCCTATGGAGGTGTTTCGGGCATGTCAGACTGTGAGGAGACCCCGGGGAAGACACAGGACACGCTGGAGAGACTATGTCTCTCGGTTGGCCTGGGAACACCATGGGGTCCTCCCAGAAGAGCTGGAAGAGATGGCTGTGGAAAGAGATGTCTGGAACTCCCTGCTCAAGCTGCTGCCCCGCAATCTGACTCCGGAACAAGCAGAGGATAATGAATGGATGGATGGATGGATGGATGGTTTCTTTATGAAAAGTTTTCTGACCACTTGTCATGAAATTGCAGTGAGTCCCTTTAAAACAGCTGATTTATCCTAAAAATGCCTCAACTCAGTCCCTGCTGTTTCACTGTTATTCTTCACATTTCACAACTTACAATCAAATAAAACAAATTAATTAATTTATTTAAATGAGTAGAAGAACGCTTGCTCACCCCGATCATCCCTGCGATGACCTCGATGGCACCAGTTCCCACAGTTGTGTACTGGATGCGAGGCTCTGGGATCCCTGCATTCCTAAATATTTCATTTGTGTAGAACCAGATCTGAAATTCACACCGAGATGAACATTTATTGTGACGAACCACAAACAGACAAGAACACTGCAAATATCTGGTATATAAAGGAGCCAAAAGGCGGCTCCGCTTATTTAGAGCGTCCACATGATTCATCCTAGTGATTATTTTCATCAGGCCGACCATCGCTTCTGCGTTTGAGAAACTGCGCTTTCACGAGAGCTGGATCGCTGACAAGTGCTCCCCTTGAAATTAATTTGTGTGTTCTCATCAATCACACTTTGCTGATGCAACATCCATCATTGATGGGGTGTGGAGAAGTTCAACGCTGTCTTGTTGATTTAGTAACCAAACATGTTGCGTTTCATCAACATTGCAGCTTTAAAGTATAAATACACAAAGCTGAAACAAACCCAGGTATTTATATTTAAAACATGTTTAGAATGGCCGGCTTAAAGTCAAACAGGAAGTGGTTTGAAAAAAAATATGGTATTGACTTCTGGATTGAAACTATTCTCCAACAAAAGTTTAATTTTATATTGTACCAATCTGAAAACAGGTGTGTTGTATAGAACAAGAGCAGTCAGGGTGTCTTCTGATTGTTATAAACACTTTAAGTAAAGCAAAGCTTGCTATTCATAATACAGCCCAGTACATAGCAGGTAATACCTGGTAGTTCTATGGTTTGTACGAAGTACTAGTACCTCAAGGGTATTTACTTGTGACATTTCAGGTATAAAAAAGTATTTACTATTAAGTATAGTATACTGTATAAGTACAGTATAACCTTGCATACAACTTTGATGTGCTGATACTTTATATACATAATTATCTTTTATGACTAAGTTTACATGCCTTTATGGCAATCGTACCTGCTTTAATTTACCGCTGCTCTCAAGTTCAAGTGAGCATATGAGTATGTAAGAGGGGGAGGGGTTACTTGTACCTTGTACTTATTTATTATTGGGAATTTTTAATTTATTACCTAGTTTTTATTTTCTTATTTACTTATGCTGAAATAACCAGACCTGAGGAACTGTGTTTCGTGCCTCCTCATGTATGTCTTGTTCTGGAATGATAATAGAACTCTTGACTCTTGACATACTTTGTACTTCGCACTTAGTAGGTACTTGGTACTAACTCCAGGTCTACGAGTCCCCGAGGCTCAATGGGATTAACCGGTCTAAATAAAGGTTGAATGAAAACTTACATACTGTACCTGGTACATACCTGACATCTACCTGGTACTTACTTGATATATAACTGGTACTTTCTTGGTACATAACCTGGTACTTACCAGGTACATACCTAGAAGTTACTGGGTCTTTACCTGGTATTTACTGGGTAGATACCTGGTAAACATTTGGTACCTTTTGGGTATGAATCTGGAACATACCAGGTACTTATTGATTATATAACGATACTTACCAGGTACTTTCTTAGCATGTATCTAGTACTTACTGGTTACCTACCATACAAACCTAGTTCTTACAGGATACATACTAAGCACTTGCCTTGGTATTTACCTGGTAAGTGAATGTATGGCCTGAAAGTACCAGGTATGTCCCTGATAAGTACTTTGTGTACACACCCAGTAAGTATCCATTAGGTAAAAAAAAAAAAAAAAACTACATTTAATAGTTTATCTTTAAACAGTTGAATAGTATAAAGTAAATAGTTTTGTTGTGTTTGTATCAACACTGATTTATATTTGCAGATGTAGCTGCCGTTTGTTGTCCTCCACTGTGTTATGTCACAAACGTCATTAGTGGAGTCATTGCAGGGTGAAGCTCCTACTGTTTACTTGCACATTTTAAAGTGAAATAAGGGTCAGAAGTCGGAAATTGTGTAAACATTTTCTTACAATTTGTACATGTATAGCTAGGTGTCTCTCCAGTGTGTACAATGGATCTTAAAAGTTTTCATTTAAAGTTATCATGTAGGGCGGCACGGTGGCACAGTTGAGTTGTTGCCTCTCAGCAAGAAGGTCGCCAGGTCGAATCCCATCTTTCTGGGTGGAGTTTGCATGTTCTCTTCATGCATGCGTGGGTTTTTACCGGGTACTCCGGTTTCCTCCCACAGATCAAAACCATGCATGTTAGACTGATTGGTAACTCTAAATTATCCCTAGGTGTGAGTGAGAGAGTGAATAGTTGTTTGTCTTGTTTGTCAGCTGACTTGGGTGACTGTTATAATGGATGTTATGAATGATAGATTTCTCATGTTTGGTCAGCTGTAAACAAAAACAAAACAGTGCATTAATATAGGGTTGTGTTTTCATGAAGTCGTCACGAGCCTAAAAACAAAGAGGTGAATTATAGAAGGTAAAAATTTTAACTCAAATGTATATTTTTTCATCATCTTGCTATTATCGCATGTGCAGTTTTGACCATGTGAATTTGTCTATACGTTGCACTCCTGGGTTCTTTCTGGACCAGTCGGGACCAAGAGAGCCAACTGGTGGAACCCCTGTTGGGAAGCAATTCAAACCAGCATGATTGGAGCTTCCATCCAGATGAAGCAACGAGCACAGAGATGCACCTGACTTTATGATCTGATGGAGCTTGTTAGGTGAGGTTACACTGAGAGGCACAATGAGGCGTGATCGTGCCGCCCTCGGCTCAGTCGTTCAGCGGCTGTACTGTGCGAGTCTGTGATGTATGGTCAGATAAGAGGAGCACAGCGGGGTTCTGCAGCATCATGAGCTCCCTGTTAAATGCAGTTGTTGCAAATTCAAAAAAAAAAAAAAAGACGTCTTGTGGTTCTCACCGCATCGATGCCAGACAGCTGCATGCCGATGTTGACCACCACAATGGTGAGGACCTGCCAGCGGACACGTCTGTCTGTGAGCAGAGCCCAGACGGAGAGAGTCTCGATGCAGGACAGGGAGCGCTGCTCTTCCTGCATCTCCTCCACCTCAGCTTGGATGTTCCCTTTTTTACGGAACCATTTCAGGGCTAGAGAACGAAACGAAACACCGATTTCTACATCAGCAGCAATCACAACACCTGCGAGAGTCAAACAGTCCACTGAGGATCCAAACTAGGGGTGCGAATCTCTGTCTGGAGAATCGATTCGATTCCGATTTTTGATGCACCGATTCAATTAAAAATCGATTTTCGATTCTGAAACGATTTTCATTCCAGGATCGATTTTCGATTCAGAATCGATTTTCGATTCTGAAACGATTTTCGATTCTGAAACGATTTTCGATTCTGAAACGATTTTCATTCCAGGATCGATTTTCAATCCAGAATCGATTTTCGATTCTGAAACGATTTTCGATTCTGAAACGATTTTCGATTCTGAAACGATTTTCATTCCAGGATCGATTTTCAATCCAGAATCGATTTTCAATCCAGAATCAATTTTCGATTCTGAAATGATTTTCGATTCTGAAACGATTTTTATTCCAGGATAGATTTTCGATTCAGAATCGATTTTCGATTCAGAAACCATTTTCGATTCTGAAACGATTTTAGATTCTGAAACGATTTTAGATTCTGAAACAATTTTCGATTCTGAAACGATATTCAATTGAAATCATGAAAAGATTAAACAATAATGTAAACAAATAAAACATTTATTGAAAACAATAATGTATTCTTGTAGCAAACATTAATAATGTCATATAATACAGTATAAATACGGCAGCCTGAACTGTGAGCAGATGGGTATATGAATAGAATGCAGCAGCTTTAATCGGGTCCTGGAGGTCACTGGTGCCTATATCCAGCAGTCACTGTGCGAGAGGCAGGGGACACCCTGGACATGTCTCCAGTCCATCACAAATAATTCAAAATACAAATGTAAACAAAGATTTCAGCCTACTGTATTGCATAAACATTTAACTCAAAATAAAATAGACTTCAAAATCATATTGCATTCATCCATGTTTCAAATGTGTATGGATGGATTTTGTTTAAAAGATTTGTTTGGTAAATCTTTTCAACAAAAGCCATCTATCCATCATCTTTACCCGCTTTATCCTTATCGGGTCCTGGAGGTCACTGGTTTGGGTCAGATTTCTTCTTCTTTCTGCCACCTTTCATTTGATGTATTCTTTCATATACTATGAGATATGGATTTATTTTCTTTATCATTTGGGTTTTAATGTAAAAAAAAAAAAAAGATTTTGGGGCTTTTAGAATCGATTCTGAATCGCCAGGACTAAGAATCTAGATTCTTTAAAAAATATATAGTTTTTTTTTGTCCTGCACCCCTAATCCAAACTGTTTGAAGTTAAGATGTTGAGACATTAACTTTAGCAGAAAATTAATTTAAAAAATACATTCTCTGACCTGTGATGGTGGCGTACATATCTCCTTTTTCCATTAGCAAGTATCGTGGACTTTCTGGAAACCATGGCAACAGCATCAACTGGATCATTGTTGGAAGCATCACAAAAGAGAAGAGCAGAGGCCAATACTCTTCCTGTAGAATATAAAGACACGTGAAACTGTAATAAAACTCTCAACAAGGCTGCAGACACATTTTATCCTCGATTTGTCGTCTGTTTTCTGTACATCTGCTCCATAACTGAACATAATGTAACTGAGCAGAAAAAAAACACCCATCCATCTCGCACCACTCATTATGGAGGTAACGGGTCCTTGAGAGAAACCCAGGCATCCCTGTCCCCAGCAACACTTTCCAGCTCCTACTGGGGGGACTCCGAGGCATTCCCAGACCATGGAGGATAAATAACCCCTCCAGTGAGATCTGGGTCCACCCTGAGAGGCATCTTCCAGAACATGCCTGGGAAATCTCCAAAAGAGTCATCCAGGAGGCATCCTAATCAGATGCCTGAACCACCTCAACTGAATCATTTCGATGTGGAGGAGCAGCGGCTCTACTCCGAGCCCCAAACAGTTACTGAAACATTTCGTCTGAATTGCTTAATGCATCTTTTGCTAAGTTAATACCTTTCCCAGCAGTTCTGAGAGCCCCAGGACCTGAGCGATGAAGACTCCAAGACAAATGTGGATACTGGGAACAAGACCCAGAAAGCCTCGCAGGTTCTTGGGAGCGATCTCTCCGAGGTACATCGGCACCACACTGAGGGAAATACCTGAAGAAGAGGAGGAAAACTGAAAGTTATGCACCATAACTCATGTTCCCTGAAGGAAGGGAACGAGGTGCAACATACTTGCTATGGGAATTGCACCCCCGCGCGATTACCTGAAGGAATATACTCACGCCTTTACGGCTAGGGGCGTCATCGCCGCGCCAGAGGCCCCGCCCTCTGGGTACTTAAGCGGCTTGCGCCCCTCCATCTTTCTCCAAAGTTGCACTTC
This sequence comes from Garcialebias charrua, assembly GCA_038048925.1. Classification (NCBI taxonomy): domain Eukaryota; kingdom Metazoa; phylum Chordata; class Actinopteri; order Cyprinodontiformes; family Rivulidae; genus Garcialebias; species Garcialebias charrua. Next base: position 119,653 of record JBBPBX010000351.1, read on the forward strand.
ACCGAGCTTTCAGCATTGAAAAGGGCCAGCTATGTTGCACCTCGTTCCCTTCCTTCAGGGAACATGAGTTATGGTGCATAACTTTCAGTTCCCTTTCAGTCTGGTCTCTCAGTGCAACATACTTGCTATGGGAACGTAATCCATTCACGCCCTTGAAATGCTCAGTAAAATGCATGCTAGAGTGAACGTCTGCCTTTGACCAGCAGGCATCCCAAGGCTACTTTCTATTGTGTGTTAGAAAGGACAGCCTGAGTGACGTCACCCGCAGTAACATCCAAACTGTAATGCTTTGCAAAAGTATTTAATGAGCTCCAATTGCAGCAGCACAGATGTCTGCGACTGGTACACCCTTGAATAATGACCAGGAAGTGGCCAAGCCCCTAGTGGAGTGAGCATGCACTCCAGAGTGTACCTGTTGACCTTTGCTACTGTAGGCCCTTTTAATGGCCTCAGTCACCCAATGTGAGAGGCGTTGTTTTGATAGGGCTCTCCCGATAGCAGGTGCTGCAAAGCAGACGAACAGTTGGTTTGTTTTCCTCCATTCGGCTGTTCTCTGCATGTAGGTGCGTAAAACCCTCACTGGGCAGAGAGCCTGTAGCATTTCCTGTTCCTGAGTGAGGACAGGAGCAGGTGGAAAGGAAGAGAGATCAAAGTCTAGACTCCTATGGTTCAGAGTCAAGACCTTGGGAGTGTATGCGGGATTAGGCCTTAGTGTGACCTTTGACACGTCAGGGGCGAATCTGGTACACATTGGATGTACAGATAATGCATGGAGGTCGCCCACGCGTTTCGCCGAGCAAAGTGCCAGGAGTAGAGCAGTTTTATAAGATAGTAAATCTATCTTAAAGTCCAACACCCACCATGTTTTCAAATTGCATCGCCATTAATATTTATTAGTTTATTTAAAAATAATACAGGAGCGTTTACTTATATTGTGGAGAAATAACACTAAATGTGTTATTTCATGATTTATAGCAGATTTTAGCATGCAGCTCCGGGAAAATCTGCTCCTCTCCATATATGGGCATTCACTTGGGCATTCACGTCACCAAAGTGACGCCTTGGAGTTCCAGGCGAGCAGAGGAAAAGAACAAGGAAGCATTTTTAAATATTCCATAAAGCTGCCTGTTGATTAATCCTGCTGTCGCTCACTCATGTCATCATATTCTGAGCGAGCATCCACTACTAGTTTAATTCGTTTGATCGCGACAAATTCATTCATTTCCGCATCGCCCCGCATTTCTCGCCCCGTGATGAGAAAGGCACCCAGCCTCGCAGCTGCTCTGCCCGCGCGCATGCTTCACGACCCGTGCTGCTGCAACAAGGCTGACGAGAGATAAGAGCAGATACATACACTCGAGGGAGCAAATTACACCGGCACGAGGAACTTCAAAGGTGACCAGCGGAGCGGAACGAGGAGCCAGAGACCGCGCGCGGGCTCGCTCCTCAGGGGCAGAATGAATCAAGCAACAGGTCCGCAGCGGTGTTATAAAATAAATAATAAATAAAATCAGAGCGCTGGTCCATACACACAAATGCACCAGGAAATATAAAGTTTTAACGCACTCTCTCTCATAAACCTCCATGGAAACTCACTCCTACCTTCTGCCTTCTGGGTGGAGATCATGTAACAAAAGGCATGACCCTTCGGGACTTTTCGGCCAGGTTTCCGGATTCCTTCGGGAGTGGGTTGTTTTTTTTTTTTTTTTTAACCCTCGCCTGGCCCAAATGCAAAAATGAAAATAAAATTCATAAAATACTACAGTAATTCTCCAATATGGTGAATTGTTACTGTCACGGTGGGTGTTGTCCTTTAACCTCGCTCAGTGGCTCGAATGGATGGTCACAGAGAGCCCCCAGGACCAGGCCAATGTCCCAACCAGGGGTCAGGGTCCTGCTGGGTGGTTTGGTCTAAAGGACACCTTTCATAAATCTTATTATGATTGGATGTGCTCTGGGTGTCCTGTGTCCCCAG
>JBBPBX010000352.1:3957-19279 GCA_038048925.1 Garcialebias charrua
ACACACTTCCATCACACTATCAGAGTTTTGCGCCACGATCAGGCGTTTGAATTGAGAGAATCTTTTATCTGCGCACTTTGCAATTTGGCGACACTTTTCACTAAAACATCACCATTTTTCGAGTTAAACTGTTTTAACTCTAAACAATTTTTTTGCATTTGAGCCAGTTTTCATCAGTGCATTCCATAAATGAATAAAAATAAATAAAATAAACAGTTTCCAAAACAGAGAGAGTTGTTGCACCATTTTGGTGACGTTGTGCGCATCCGTCTGTTGCGTTCCACGTGTTCTCCAGCTCTCTCCCCCCTTTTCACTCACAGCTGGCGTGCAGGACTGACACATGACAGGCTATCTGTCAGCTGTCTGCCTCTTGCCTCTTCTCTGTCAGATTGAGGTCAAGTGAACCCATAAGAAGCGAAGTGAAGATTTCTCCTTTTACTCGTCCGTCATAATTTAGGCCAGCTGCTCTTTTTGAAACTCTTTAATCGGAGATAAAGGAAGAGATTGTATTTTTTTTTTGCCATATAGACGTGGATTAAATATATATTCTGCTTGGATTTTTTCCACATTAACGCAATAATAATAATAATAATAATAATAATAAATTTCCATTCCAAGAGTGCGTAAAAACTCCATAAATCATCAAAGCGTCCCCATTTCTCCCCATCCAAACAGACCCACTTATCTTATTACTCAATAGGCTATAAATGTCTTGCTGATCAGGCGAAAGTTAAACATATGCAAGTGTTTTTTGATTGATAACAGGGGGGGCTGTTTTCGGCAACGGCTGTCAGGCTCTGACACAGCGCTTTGAGTTATTAGGGCAGAGAAGGGCGACCATAAATTTCGACCGTCAGGCAAAAACTCCTTTATTGTGGACGTGATGGATGGCTCGCAGCGGCAAGACACCAAATTCTCTGCTTTCTCCTTAAATGGCTGCAGTTTCACCACCACCCTTTTTCTCCAGGAGTAATTCATTACTTTTTAAACAGAGAGCTTGAACTCTTCCACTTGTATTTCACAAGAGAGCTCGTTCATGCAAATGCGCCTATTGGTGATCCTGCAGGAACAATAAAGCTCATATTATTTCTAACAATGTTCAGAAGTTTAATGTTTTTCTTTCAGTCAGTTCATGTTTAATCACCTGGTAAGAAATGTCAAAATCACAAGGTCAAAATGAGTCATGTCTTTTCTTCTTCTTCAGATGTATATCTTTGGCCTGCTTGAAATAAAAACCTGCACAATCAGGTTAATTATTCTACCAAAGGCTTTTGATCATTGAATACTGTTCGAATAATTTAACTTTGCCCAGGCCAAATGAAATCCCAAAAATTGAGTATGTATGGAAGCTCATTTCTGCCAATGAAAATAAATAAAACATCATGCATGTCATAATTTTGACTTTCAAATTCAAAATGTCAATTTTCAGTCTAATTTTGGTTTTCAAAGTTGAAGTTTTTACTGTGAGTAAAAAATTAAGATTTGAAAGTTGAAAATTTTACTTTCAATGCCAAAATTTTGACATTGAATGTCAAAATTAAAACTTTGAAAGTTGAAATTTTGACTTTATATGCCAAAACTGTGACCTTAAAAGTCAAAATTAAGATTTTAAAGTTTTAATTTTGACTATCAATGCCAAAAAATTTGACATTGAATGTCAAAATTAAGTATTTTAAAGTTTAAATTTTAACTTTCAATGTCAAAATTTTGAATTGACAGTCAAAATTAGGTCTTTTAAAGTTGAAAATTTGACTTTTAATGTCAAAATTGTGACACTGAAAGTCAAAATTAAGACTTTGAGAGTCGAAATTTTAACTTTCAATGTCACAATTTTGACATTGAATGTCAAAATTAAGTATTTTAAAAGTTTAAATTTTAACTTTCAATGCCAAAATTGTGACATTGAAAGTCAAAATTTTGACTGTAAATGCCAAAATTTTGACACGGAATGTCAAAATTAAAACTTTGAAAGTTGAGATTTTGACTTTCAACGCCAACATTTTGACATTGAAAGTCAAAATTAAAACTTTGAAAGTTGAAATTTTGACTTTCAATGCCAAAACTGTGACATTGAAAGACAAAATTAAGATTTTAAAGTTTTAATTTTGACTATGAATGCCAAAATTTTGACATTGAATGTCAAAATTAGGTCTTTTAAAGTTGAAAATTTGACTTTCAATGCCAACATTTTGAAGTTGACAGTCAAAATTAGGTCTTTTAAAGTAGAAGTTTGGACTTTCAACGCCAAAATTTTGACATTGAATATCAAAATTAAAACTTTGACAGTTGAAATTTTGACTTTCAATGCCAAATTTTTGACATTGAAAGTCAAAATTAAGGCTTTGAAAGTTGAAATTTTGTCTTTCAATGCCAAAACAATGACATTGAAAGTCAAAATTAAGATTTTAAAGTTTTAATTTTGACTATCAATGCCAACATTTTGACATTGAATGTCAAAACTAAGTCATTTAAAGTTGAAATTTTAACTTTCAATGCCAAAAATTTGAAATTGACAGTCAAAATTAGATCTTTTAAAGTTGAAATTTGGACTTTCAACACCAAAATTTTGACACTGAAAGTCAAAATTAAGATTTTAAAGTTTTAATTTTGACTATCAATGCCAAAATTTTGACATTGAATGTCAAAATTAAGTCTTTTAAAGTTGAAATTTTAACTTTCAATGCCAAAATTTTGAAATTGACAGTCAAAATTAGGTCTTTTAAAGTTGAAATTTTGACTTTCAATGCCAAAATTGTGACACTGAAAGTCAAAATTAAGACTTTGAAAGTTGAAATTTGAACTTTCAATGCCAAAACAATGACATTGAAAGTCAAAATTAAGATTTTAAAGTTTTAATTTTGACTATCAATGCCAACATTTTGACATTGAATGTCAAAACTAAGTCTTTTAAAGTTGAAATTTTAACTTTCAATGCCAAAATTTTGAAATTGACAGTCAAAATTAGGTCTTTTAAAGTTGAAATTTGGACTTTCAACGCCAAAATTTTGACATTGAAAGTCAAAATTAAGATTTTAAAGTTTTAATTTTGACGATCAATGCCAAAATTTTGACATTGAATGTCAAAATTAAGTCTTTTAAAGTTGAAATTTTAACTTTCAATGCCAAAATTTTGAAATTGACAGTCAAAATTAGGTCTTTTAAAGTTGAAATTTTGACTTTCAATGCCAAAATTGTGACACTGAAAGTCAAAATTAAGACTTTGAAAGTTGAAATTTGAACTTTCAATGTCACAATTTTGACTTTCAATGTCACAATTTTGACATTGAATGTCAAAATTAAGTCTTTTAAAGTTGGAAATTTGACTTTCAATGACAAAATTGTGACACTGAAAGTCAAAATTTTGACTATCAATGCCAAAATTTTGACACCGAATGTCAAAATTAAGTCGTGTAAAGTTGAAATTTTGACTTTCAATGCCAAAATTTTGAAATTGAATTAAATTGAGAATACATGAAAGTTGAAATTTTGACATTCCATTGGACGTCTTTTTTCTCTTCACCGGCGGAAACGGGCTTCCGCACATTCAATATGGTCAGAATCTTGATAATTTTTAAGATGACATTTTTTTTAAAACCTCACGGCCTTTTCATTTTACTTTAGAGTTTTTAGTAATAGATTTTTAGTGCTCGATCTTCTTAACTTTAGGTTTTTGCCTGTTTGTGTCTGTGTGTTTGCATGTTTGTTTGTTTGTTGGTACTGTTAGCAAATTATCTCAGATTTTAATGAAACTCACAGAAAAGAATTATTGGCTGTACATGTGTTTAACTGCTGAAGTCAATAATAATAATAATAATGTATTTTCCTGTCATCTGCGTATGTTTCCCATACACAGACGAAATTCGTCTCTGCATTTAACCCAACCACCTACCAGGTGGTGCAGTGAGCAGCCCGAAAGCGCCCGGGGAGCTGGAGAAATAGGTGTGCACTCATAGACAGTGGGTAGTGGCCGGGGCGCGAACCCGCGTCCTTCGGGTCCCAAGTCAAAAGCCCTGCCACTAGACCATCTTGGCTCCTGCAGCTCAAGATGGGTGTTGCTCGCTTAGACTCCACAAAATAGCTAAATGTGCAGATAGTGTGCCAAAGTTTGGTATAGTAGCTGACAGTTATTCATAATACATGCATAAGTGCTAACAAATCATGTGAGATATTACAATATTACAAGAGATTGTGCATAATTTAATTTTATGATTTGACTATAGAGCTAGAAGTGATATTTAGTAGTTTCTGTGCTGAAACTATGCTTTAAACATGCATTTTGGGTCAATTTAAAAAAAAATCCATCAAAGCCTATTTAAAAAATGACTATTAAACTCGATGTGACAGCATCTAAATTGTTCACAATTGTATAATTCAGCTCTGAAGGCTGACGGTTGCTACTGGGCTGATTAGAAAAATGCATGTATTAGTCTGGTCTAAATTAGATTGTGTTAAGCGTTTGTCTTCTGTAACAGCAGCTAAACACTTGATAAAGTGTAAAAGTAATGGTATTGTGGACACCTTAAAGGTTGCAGGCTGCACAGGGGCAAGATGTATCCAAACACAACAATAAGACGCCGTGTCTCTGCTCCAGTCTGGATGCTCTGCTCTTTTGAACCCAAACTTAAACCAGCCGAACGTCGGGAAACTTCGGCTCAGAAAGCTCTTGACATATACGTTTCGCAAATGGCTACGGATGATAAATGCAACATTATAATGTCAAGCAAATCGAATGAGAAATTCCCCTCAAGATGACATGAAAATTCACCCCCGTGGCAGCCGGCGCAGGGTGTCAGCAGCCAGACAGGCCGACTGGATCTGACAGGTAAAAAGGCGAGATGATGGTTAGAAGGTGCTATTGTTCCACGCCGCTTTCTTGACCTGTCAGGTCCCGTTGCAGAGGCCTGGATCAAGGACTTCCTTGTCACATAAAAACAACCTTAAAAGGCTGTTCTCTTGACTATGGCCATTGCTCCTGTTTAATTGATTTGCTTTGCACCGAGGCCTGTCACATTAATAATGGTTAAGTACAGCCCCAGCGTGTCACCCACTGCGGTGCGTCTATCAGGAAATTAACAGCCTTAACTAACTGCTGTCTGCGAAGCAGGGACTGCAGATTCATATGAGATGCAGCACAAGGCTAAAACTATTAAAAAAAACGTGGTAAACTTTCTAATTTACCTTTTTTTTTTCTACACCTACCCATATATGTCTGCATACATATATATTTCCATCTCATTATGACCAGCCATCTAAAGTGAAACAGAGAGCTACGCTGACAAGTAAGTGGCGCTGAGTGAATAAAACTCAGATTACGCTCCCCGGCACTCTTGACAGGTTGCACTAGACATTAAGTCATTTTGATATTTTCGTGACTGACTGACAGTTATAAATTGCTCCCATCACCTTGATAGCATGGTAATGCACCTTGCATGTGGACTGTCTTTAAAGTGCAGGGAATTAGACTCCAAGTTCAGAGCCCCCCCATCCCTTTCAGTATATGACAAGAAAATAGACTGCTTTTCTTCTATGCCCTGAGAGGGGGGAAAAGGGTGCCACAAAAGCTGGCAAAGAATGAGTGGTTATAGGCGAACGTGTCAAAAAGTATTACAGATATTATGTGCTCAAGACAGGAAGTTTCAGATACTTAGAAGTCATACCTATTCTTTTTGACTACATCCAAGAGGGTTTTTTCTTCTTCTAGCCTCCGTCTGTGTCAAAGAGCGTAGCGCTGACTTCATTTGCAAGAGCTCAAGCTCGGAGGTGACACGGAGACCTTACGGGGATCTCACCGGAAGTCAAGAGGAATCGGCCTCGGTGGGACTTAAGAAACTTGAGGTGCAGCCAAGATGGCGGCGGTGAAGGGTCTTTTTCACTTTGTCTCCTCGATTAGTTAAAGCTGGTCAGGAGCAGAGAATAAAGCCTGTAGAGATGATGGGCTGTCGTCCACTTGCCATCAGGTGGGTGAAGAATCCCAGTGGGTTGCAGTCATGCTGTAGAGAAGAGTTAACTTCACCTAACCCTCCCTGTTAAACGCTGGAACCGCTCGTTCAATTCAATCTGACAGCTGCCATATTACCGGGTTAGAACTTCGTGGAAACTTCAAGGGGCTCACGTCAGAGCTAATGCACATGCGTTTAGCATTTACAAGAACAATCGTTTCGTGTTTGCTGACAGCAAAGTATGGATCGTATAGCTTCAGGTTGCTCATTAGGATTTTCTGTTGACTATTTTCTCATTTATTTGTGAGAATGGAGTAAAAAACATTGCTTAAACTTAAGTTTTTGTCTGGTTAGTAATCAAATAAACACCAAAAATACTTTAAAAAAATGGCAACATAGCACAAGGAAATTAGGCAAACGTCACGTTTTAGCATTCTTTGTTGCTTATCGAAGTCGTGTTTGCGATCGTGCCGGTAATTTGTCTTTTAAATGCTGGATCTCCAATCAGTTTCTGGTGCACTGTACAGTGTGATTTAGTTAGGGAAGCAGTAACCATGAAATCAAAATGACACACATCCAGCAACAGATGCTGATCCTTCACATTTACTTGTCCAGATTTAATTTCTGGAGCCTAAGTCGAGGTGAAAATGTACAGGTAGCATGTTATGACGCTGGAAGCACTGTGCAGGTCGGGATGAGTGTCTTTGACGGGCAGATTATTCCGACTAAAGCGGGCCTAAAGAATGATCTTGTCACATTTTGCAGGCAGGATTAGAGAAACGCAGGAGGGGCGCTTCAGTCAGGAATTAGCGTCATGTGGTCGGCTGGAGACAAGCGTGCAAGGTATTTGTTGAAACAGGCTTGGACACTTACCGCTCCATTTGTCCTAGTGATCAAATACGCAGGCTGAGGGTTATTTCTCTGTCACTTTTGGATTGTTTTCTCTTTTTAATGTTAAGAATTTTACATTTGAACTAGGGACGGGGCTGATCCGATCCAGTATCGGTATCCGATACCAGCATATTTAAAGACCGTGTAAAGTGAATTTCAATATTTTCTTCAATAAACATTATAAATGTCATAATTGTAATCTTTTAAATGAGTAAAAAGTCTCAAAATTGTAGCTCAATTAATTTTGGAGTTATAGATCAAACTGTGTATAAAGATATTTCTGTTTCAGGATTTTTTAGGCGTGGTTTAAATGTGTCCGTGTTTCGTCACACGGTAACAAGCCCCACCCCCTGCAGCTCCAGCCGTATAAATGCGTTCTTCGGTGGAGCCGTTCACTCGCTACCGACCGTCTCCCTCCAGTACTCTCACTCCTTTTACGCATGGAGGACTGCAGCCGCTCCATTGTGACATTGAGACGCAGGAGGGAGTCAAACAAACCCAGGCGTGCTGCTGGAGCGACCTGCACCTGCACCTCCGCGCACATCCGCGCCCCCCGCGCGTGTGTGTGTGTGTGAGAGCGATCCGCGTGGAGCTGAAATCCTGCCACGCACGCCGTGAAACGCCGTGACTCCGCTGACACAGATGAGATAACTTATCAACGTGATTACTCTTTTTAATCACCAACACAGACCCCGCATGCGAGGTGACCGGGTCGGACCGTGTGCAGCGAGTCCGCTGCTCATCTTCTAAAATAGCGCTTATTATTAAACACATAACAGCGGAGTTATGTGTCCTCAACTTTAAAAACAAAACCAGAGTTGTTAGTGCACTAAAAACAGCGTAACTCTTGGAAAAATGAGCTGGTGTTACAGCCAGCCAGAACTCAGATAAAAACAGAGCAGGTTTACTGCTGCTCCCGTCTGCCTCTCCACACACAGTCAGCTCAGGGGGCAGGACACTGGTGCAGTACTGCGCTGAAACCACGCCCACGCGCTGACACGCCCCCAGCGTTCCAGAGCAAGGCAAAATCATGTTTTTTCATGATTTTTGAGACTTAATTTTATAAGGTAAACAATGTTTTTAATCAGTCAGATTTATATGGGTGATTAATAACACATATTTATGCCGTGTGACAAACTAAAAACACACATTTAATTTCACTTTACACGGTCTTTAAGTATCGGAGTATCAGATCCAACCTGCCGATATTTCCGATCCGGCTTCAAAGAGCACTTGTGTTCCACCATATTCATATTGAGGGGCGGCCGTGGCGTAGTGGTAATGGCAGTCGTCCCCCGATCGGAAAGTTGGCGATTCGAATCCCGGTTCCCCACACCATGTGTCGTTGTGTCCTTGGGCAAGACACTTAACCCCGAGTTGCTCCCGGTAGGACTGGAAAGCACCTTACATGGTAGTCTGCCGTTACCGGTGTATGAATGTGTGTAGCACTTTGAGATTTTCACTGATGAAAAGTGCGTTATAAATTGAATTCATTATTATTATTATTATTATTATATTCTGTGATTGCTGTCTTAACGTTGTGTGAGTTGAACCCAATGAAGACACTCTGGGCCTCACAACAGGAAACACCCAACCTTTAATAGCACACAAGAGGCAGGTCTATATCACAGATGTCCTTCTCACTCATGGTGCAGCTGGAAAACTAAAAAAAATGCTAAGCATTATGGGAAAGACAACACATTCCACTCCCCTTAACCACTGTGGGAGTGGATTTTGTTGTCTTTCCCATAATGCTTAGTGGTATTTTAGTTTTCCAGTTGCACCATGAGTGAGAAGGACATCTGTGATATAGACCTGTCTCTCGTGTGCTGTTAAAGTTTGTGAGTTTCCTGTTGTAAGGCTCAGAGTGTCTTCATTGGGTTTAACTCGCACAATGTTAAGATGAATAGTCTCAGTTCAAAAATTATATTATACAGACTCACATACCGGTACCTGAACGGTATCAGATCGGGAAAGTATCGGCATCGGTCGATACCCAGATTTAAGTATTGGTATCGGATCGGAAGTAAGAAATGTGGATCGGTGCATCCCTAATTTGAACACGTTGAGATGGTGCAAACACCAACTATACATTGCCTAGGGAAGCATCGTCTATATTTACGTCTGCATTTTAAATGAGAATGAGTGTCTTCAGGCCATTAGAATGAGCTATTACCATGGTGACTGAAAAGTGAGGGAGCAAGTGAGCTGAAAAGACAAAGTAGAAGAGGCCTGAAAAAATGAAATTGGGCTTCGTAAGACCTGCCAGTGGTGTCAGTTGTTGTTCATATCTCAAGTGCATTATGGTACTGCAACGCAGCGTACTGCCTCCTCATCTGTCGGCTCGGATTCATCACGTTCTTGACTGTTTCTTTTAAGTCACAAGTGTCAGTGTGAAGAGGAGTCTTAATTGACAACTGAGTGGCACAGACGTGGACCGCAGCCTTTATTTTTGTGCCAAGAAGGGTTGTGTTGTTTTGATGAGTTATTATTGGCAGAAGCCAGCAGCAGATAGCAGTCGGCCTGGAAATGGGAAGTGACATCAGACGGAGAGGAGCTTGTCGTCGTCTTCAGGCGAGTTCAGTCTCGCTGTAAGTTCGGGGACAGCCTGTTGAAATGCTACGCTGTGGAATTTCTCATCTCTCACAAGGAGAAATCTGTGCAGGGTTTTGCAAAATTATGTAGACATCTGACATCTGGTGCTGCTGGCATGGTTTCAAGAAGACTTTTTGTTGTTTAAAAAAATATCTTTTTGTGAATTAAATTTATGTCAACCGTCAAAAAAACTATCGTCGCTCCAGGGTTCAACACATTCAAAATCAGCAGCAGGATGATGGCTGATTTGTAAACGTTTTATTTGTCACATTTCAGCTTTTGACAATTGGTCTTGGAATTAAATAAATGTAAAAGATGGATTTGCATACGTCTAAACCGGAGAGTGTGTTCTTGTACACTCTTGTTCCTGAAAACGATCAATTCTTGTAATTTGAGAGAACTGTTTAGATGATCTGAAGTGGGACTCTGTAGAAGGATGTAAAACAAATCTTACTCGTTGTAGCTGGCTCTCTGAACAACCTCAGTTTGGAGAAATATACAGTAGTTCCTACTCGTATACAAAAACGTGTACGCTTAAATTGAGAAAACAGGGTATGCACGAATAAATCCAGTTGCATTAACTTGTGCATATATGCATAAATCCAAGCACACTTCTTTCATACATGGCAGGGTGTGGTTAGAGCAGTCGTCCTCCAATGCAAAAGTTGGGGGTTTGACTCCACCAGCAGTCACATGCCGAAGTGTCCCTGGGCAAGACACTGAACCCCTCATTGCATCCGATGTGTGTCCCATCGGTATGTGAATGTGATAAAGCACTGATTAATCTATGTAGAATGCTGTATGTATAGGTAAATGAGGACACAGATTGTAGTGTAAAAGCGCTTTGAGTGTCTTGATAAGATAGAAAAGCGTTATACAAGTATAGTGCATTTACAGCGGCTTCGGATGTTATCAGCCCATTAAATGGCCGTTATTAGTTGTTATCATCCCCATATGTAGCGGTGAAACTGTCCTACGTACCTCCTATCGGTCTTTTGCAGACACGTGACATTTTGCACTCCCGGTCGCCATATTGGGTGGAGACCGGTTCATTTAAACAGAGGAAGTCCATGCCTTAGCTGCTACCTCGTAAGGATCAATGTTGTTAATTGAAGCTAACTTCACCATGTAACGTTCTCTGGCTTCAAGGTTGAGTTTCTCTCTATAAGGCTTCTGCTCATTTTTATATTTAGTTTGCATTTTGCTGATGTTATTGTTCTGTATCGCACTGTGTTTAACATGGACTTCCTCTGTTTAAATGAACCGGTATCCACCCAACATGACGACCGGAAGTGCAAAAAGACACGAGCCGTGACGTCACGTGCAAAAGACCGATTAGGTGTAAAGGTACGTTATTGTTTTTTTCGCTGATAATAGGCAGCGTCTCACCGGGGTAAACCAGGAAGTGTCTTTTTTTTCAGCCTATGTAACCCTTTTCCTAAACCTAACCTTACACCTGACCCAGAGGGCCAACCCTAAACTTAACCCCGTTACCCTTGTGCATAAACCTAACCAAGACCCTAAACCTAACGCCAGACCCTTTACTGTAAACCTAAACACGTAGATAAAAACGGAGCCTATTATCATCGCTACCAACGCTAACAACATACTTTTAAACCTACTAGGAGGTACAGGAGGGGCAGTCTGACTGCTACATATGGGGATGATAACAACTAATAACGGCCATTTAATGGCTGATAACGTTCGAAGCGGGTGCCATTTACCATTTTCCATACATCCCAATTTCCATAGAATTGATTATAGGTGGACTAGTAGGGCTAAGCCCTCCCTGGCGGGCATTTACAATAAAGATGTTAAAAATAAACAACTTGAAAATAAATACATTTTAGAAATAATGTATCACATTTTGTTAAATTTACAACAAAATTGGTGTCAAACCACCTGGGGAAAATTCCAGGGTCGTTCCAAAGGGCTGAATTCAGACAACCCCGTTCCGTTACTGTCCGTCATGGTTCAGAATGATTGACAGATGTCTTGCCACGCCCCCTCAGTTTGCAGCTGATTGGGGCTAATTTTGGTCTGCCCAGGGTCAGCCCACGGCCACAGGATTCATCCAGTGAGGATGGACGTACAATAACGTGCCTCGAGGGAACTCCTCCCTTGACACGCCTGCATTTAAACATGCATATAGATTTAAATGTGCTCTGCACCTGTGAAATCTTCTCTCTGTCTTAGAGCATGTCTACCAGCAGGGAAAAAGAGGAACCTCACGGCATGTGAGCTGTAGACGCTTCTCAATGAGGGAGAGGCACATACTGTATAAACATGGTTGGCATGTTGTCCTCTGGTATTAGCTCCAACTGCAAGAGGAGAAGGTGGGGCAATGTGTGCAAAGCTGTAGATGCTGTAGTGTCAGAACAGTGCACACCCGCATCAGTTAAGAAAATATAGTCGAGGTGGCCACTTGCATGGATGACACTGAGGTTGTAAATGAATGTAGCAGTGTGCCGGAGAAAGAGTGAGACATTTCACACAGTTACACATGTACTTATTCACATAACTACTACCGTATTTTTTGGAGTATAGGTCGCACCTGAGTATAGGTCGCATTGTCCAGTTATTACCAATAGATTGGAAAAATCCCTAGATAGGTCGCACCGGAGTATAGGTCACACCTACATTTAGCTCTGCTGCAAATGTCTGCCACAGGAGCGCACAGCAAGGCTTTTAAGAAGATTAACACTTAAAAACAATTATTTGTTTGATAAAAATTATAGCAAATATGTGTCTGAGCTGAACTTTTCCTTAATAAATTAACGTAATTGTGAAATGAGCTGGATTTTAAAATTTGTTTAGCCGAAAGTGATAACAAGCCATATATAGGTCGCACCTGAGTATAGGTCGCAGGCCTTGAAAAAAGCCATAAGAAGGTGCGACCTATACACCGGAAAATACGGTATACACACAGTGACAATAAGGGGCTTGGTAGAATGCTCTGAAACTGTAGTTTAACCAGCAAAAAACAGGAAGTAGCTCACTTGAACCATTGATTAGTAATGATACGGTGAAGACAGGATGATGTGTGGGAGTGCACATCCTCCATGCACATCAGGGGAATTAATATTAGGACAAGTAAATTAATTTACTCGCCAAGAAGCCATCCATCCCGCAGCTCGTAGTCTGTTCATTAGTATGAATGGATTGTGCGTTGAACTGGGCCACCTCGCCACAATGTTGGTTAGCTGCTTTTGCGTATCTCACAAAATTTGCACATTGAATGAATGAAAATGCTTCCTGTTAACATAAACATATTCACCCTGTGATGGTGCTTTAATAGCAACGTGTGTGCAGTCGATAGCTCTGATTACGTTTGGGAAACTGGCCGTCGCTGCAAATTGTGCTTTGACGTTGGCCTGTTCAACTGCTTGTAGGGAATATGATACACCTGGTTGACATACAGATAATTCCTGGCAAAAAAAAAATGCTGGCATGGCTCGTCTGGCTCAGGGTTGACTGGCGCAGTCCTGATCGGTCTGCCAGCTCCCTCTGGAATGGCCCTGTTGCTAGGAACCTCAGTGTGGTCATCTCTCTGTGTACGGACAGCACACGGTTCTTTGCTGTGCCACGCTCCAAGACCTGCAGCAGCACAGTTCCAAAGGATTGCCTTTGGAGGCCTAAAACAGCTGATGAGCCAGTTGTCATCATGGGCCAGAAAACCCTCTGTCCCAAACTACATGCTCTCTGCATATTGCACCATTTGCAATATTCTCGTAATGATTAATTTTTCTTTTTTAATTTGGACCACTGCAAATTTTTGGTTACTGGGGTTTAAGACTGTAGCGTGTGTTTAGCTCTTCTTTCAGTAGCTGTGAAAAATAAACCCAGTTTCTCCAAACTGTTTAAAGACTTGTCTACATCAGGTAAGATATTAGTTGGTCATAAAAAAAAAGAGCCATCTCTTTTAGATTATCAGCTCCACCAATATTGCGCCACTTGTGTTCTTTGTGACACTTTGTGCAGTATGGGGGGCAGAAACGGTCAAAATAAACATGATTAATTAAAATAAACCCGTCTTCGGCATAACCTGAACCTGCAACACAAAAAGGCATTCATGACCAGCTCCAAGAATAAATCAATAAAGTGTCTGTAGTGGAAGCACTTCATAATCACAGCGTTTTCATGTAATATTCACTCACTCGGAGTGTGATCTAAATAAATAGTTCCCTGGGCAGTGTGTCTCACTGTACATTGATCATGAACACAAGACCCCCAGGCAACAATGCAGAGAAGAAAAATGGCTTCCTTATTTTCACTCATCTGAGGCTCTGCAGCCCTTAATAGACAGAATCAGAATGTCTGCTCTGGTGTTGCAGGCTTTATGAGACCATTACCGCTTTTTTATTGTGTATTCCTGGACTAATGGCTTTCTATGCTTCCTCTGATTTACGGCCTGTCAGCTTTGTGGCTGTCCATTAGAGAGGCTTGACATCAAGCCAGTGCTTGAAGTGCCCACTGTTAAAAATAAGGAAGTCATGCCTCACACTTAGACGCCAGACTCCTTAAAATGCTGTTCAAAAACACACCCGAGCCTGCGCATGTAGAAGCTTGTTTTCAAAAGCGCTGCTTCATATGTGATTTTTATTAGGCCATTAGGTGACATAAATGAAACACGTCTACAGTGGTTAGTTTGAAAAAGAGTGTCAGATCTATTAATATTGCACATTATTAACATGTGAAATTATCTGCATTAAACTTTGATTTTTTTTATGGATGTGTAATAAATAACAGTGGATAAGCCACTGCCATCCCAATTAAACACACCATTAAATATATGTTTACCATTATGACTTTATTTAATCTTTGATTCGGCAAAGCCTTTATTGAATGGGAGGAATCCTTTCAACACTGAGCTCTTTGACTCATTCACATACTTAAAGGAGAAATGTAATCAAATCTGAAAAAATCGATATAACAAGAATTTCATATAGTAAACAACACACATAAACATACTTAGTATGCTTTTTTCAAGTCAGTAGCTTAAAGAAATAGTTTTTTACATTTTTCCTGCTACATGCCGAAGTGCAGTGATTTCTGTAGTAATTTTCTGGACGCACTTTTATGACACAATTAAGACCTCCTTTGCTATCTTACAATAACACTGAAGCTATAAACCCATCATTACTGTCCTCTTGTCTGTCATTTAAAATGGAAGCAGAAGACTTTTTTGAATCTGAAGGATATCACTTTAGTTTGTCAAAAACAGTTTGGTGATTTAGTGCATTAATGGGCATTTCTATCCTGGAAATACGAATAGCCGTGCGTTAGCCGCCGCATGCTAACGTTAGCATGCTAGCGCCGTATGCTAACGTTAGCATGCTAGCGCCGTATGCTAACGTTAGCATGCTAGCGCCGTATGCTAACGTGGAAGTGGGGGTGTTGAAAATGTCCTGAAACAGTTACCAATGTCTTGTTAAGCTCTGTCTTCCCCAGAACATAGTAGGATCTAAAATGATTTTTAAAGATGAAGGAGCAAGTTGAAACATGCTGTCTCCCTCCTTGCTAGCAGGCTCCATTGGGAGCTGCCTGGCTAACTAACTACGGTGGCCCTACACGGCCAAAATTCTACAGCGGCCGAATGCACAGGAGCGGTAAAAATACAATATAAAATTTTAAAAAAGTTTTAAAATCGATTTTGGGGCTTTTAGAATCGATTCTGAATCGCCAGGACTAAGAATCTTGATTCTTTAAAAAATAGATTTTTTTGCTGCATCCCTAATTGCTACACACTGAAACCTTTTTAGATACACACACTAATATTACTGTATGAGGATACACACTGAAACCTTTTTGTCCACAACTAGATACACACACTAATATTACTGTATGAGGATACACACTGAAACCTTTTTGTCCACAACTAGATACACACACTAATA
>JBBPBX010000352.1:69308-109461 GCA_038048925.1 Garcialebias charrua
TTTGAATGGTTGTCTTAGCCAAAAAGAGTAAAACAACATCCTAGGATCTTACTTCCAAGATCCTAAAATTTATTAGGCCGGAAACAATTACAATCTACTAGAGGTAAGCTGTCGTTTAATGCATGTTTCTCCGGGAGATACGATCTGACTCCATTCTGCTAAGTCAGGCTATCAAATCGGAGTGGGACTAAGGATGTGACATGTCAGATGAAGACAGTGAACAAGCCTAAGTGAATTACCTCGTCTCAGCCTTAATTCTAACTAATCTTGAGACACATCGGGTAATACTCGTGTGCAAGGATAAAAGTTAAAGAACCCGTTACTGGAGAGGCTGGAGTGAGGACTTGTTGCAAGGTCCTGTAGCTAACCTCACTCACGTAGAATTAACAATGTAAATTGACAAATCACACCTTAGCAGTAGGGGTTTCTTGAGGTCTCTGACAGAAGACACACAACTGTATGTAAATTGACAAATCACACATCACAAACCAACAGCAAAGGCTTCTCAACAAACTTTGCTAGTCTAATTCCCAGACAAGACACCTCTGCTCCCATCTGGTGTAAAACGTCTGGGAATCAGCCCCAAAACTGCGTTATAAGTCTTGGAAAGTTGAAATCTCAGTCCTCCTCCTCTATTAAGCGAGGGCCGTTCTTTCTTGATATGAACAGCTTCCTTCACACCCCTCTCAAACCACCTGCACTCCAGGTCCAAAATTTGCACATTCTGGTCCTCAAATGAGTGTCCCTTGTCCGTGAGATGGAGGTGAACAGCTGAGTTTTGTCCAGAGGAGGTGGCTCTCCTGTGTTGGGACATTCTTCTGTGAATCGGCTGTTTAGTTTCTCCAATGTAGAGGTCTGGACAGTCCTCGCTGCGCTGGACTGCGTACACTACACCACTCTGTTTGTGTGTGGGGGGTTTGTCCTTAGGGTGCACCAGACTCTGTCTGAGAGTCCTGCTGGGTTTGAAATGTACTGGGATGTTGTGGTTGTTGAAAATCCTTCTGAAATTCTCTTAAGACTGTTATAACTCCTCTGGCACACAGTCTGCTCATAGAATTGATAAAGCCCTCTGGATAGAGGTCGAAACGTTTTCTGTAACAAATAAAGTCCAGTTGATCTTGTATTGAACGCCTTTTTTTGATTTTATCATGTCCTGGACAACTGAGAATCTTCACCAGTGAATTGTGTGTCTTATTTTGGAACTACTTTAAAATACAGTATTTAAAGGGGACCACAGATGCAAAATTCACTTTTTAATGATTTTTTTTACTATAGTTTGGGTATTTACTTCTTTAAAAAACAGTCCTAGGGCCAAAGAAATGCACCAAGTGGTATATTTACTCTGAGTAGATTTATTTTTCAGGGATATAAATTTCTCGTTTTCAAATCCTGCGGTTTGTGACGTCACAAGACGCAGCCACAACCCACCCCAAACCTGAGTCCAGCCCCTCACCTAGCAACCCCTGGTTAGGCTCAACCCACTTCAGTATAAAAGACGTGACGGTTGTTTTTCCTGATTTCATCTCATCTTTTGTTTAAATGTTCTTAATTTCATGTGTACAGCACTTTGTTGCAGCTGTGGTTGTTTTAAATGGCTTTATAAATAAAGTATAATTGTTATTTTTACGTTTTAGTTCAATTTTTAGCCTATTAGCGATCGCTCCAACGAGCAGCCGGCAGACGTAAAACGAGCAGACCGCCGGCGAAGGGACCATCTGCGGGCGGGAGCTGCTGGGAACTGCTGGCTTTTGAGGACTGTGGGTCCGGTCAGAGGTTGCCTCATACCGATAAATTAACTGGAAACACTCTGTGAACTTTGTGTATGTGTCTGGACTGGAGCAGCGATCGCTCCCAAAGCGCCGCATGCAACGAGCGGAGCTAACAAGGCAGAGGAGGAAGAACTATCATTAGCCTCAGATTCCGGTGGGCTAATGCCCAAGGGAGAAGCTAATGGCGGCGCGCGCAGACGGCTTTCGGTAATTTATCTTAAGCTAGCACTAACAGTAAGTCAAATGAGTAATAAAAAAAGAGCTAATTTTAAAACAACAGATTAGAGAAACTGGCTGTTACAGAAGGCGGAGTTAATGTAAACAGATTTTTGAAGGGCGTGGCCTTCAGAGCTCATTATCATAAACAGCCTGTTCAGAACGGAAATGAGAAAAGGCAGAACTAAAAAGGGGATATTTTATTATCTAAGAATTATTTTGTGCATTAAATTGAATGAACATGGTCTGGATAGCCCACAGACATACCATAAAAATTTATAAAACCAATATGTGGTCTCCTTTAAAGCTCCATCAACTGCATAACCGTCCTGCCATGCTGATTATTTGAGGAGGGTAAAAAGAAACATGTTTTGGTCAGTCTGATTCAGACAACAATAAAATCAGTAAGGAAGAACTTATCTAATGTAAAAAACAAACAAACTACATTGTAGATGGTTAGGAACTCTAGAAGGATTTCTATTTTCCTTCAGGAGGCCTCAAACTTGAGTTTTTTAGTTAAATTAAAGAAATAACAAGAATTTAAAAGGATCTCAAAGGGATGGGGAAAGGATGATTGATTGAATAAAATAACAATAAAAACTACACATAGCAACCATTTTTTGATGACTGTGATTTTATTGATCTTTTTGTTACAATTAAAAATAATTTGTTTTTATACATGAGAATATGTTCCTTGTGAAAAACCACAGCATAGTTTAAAGTAGCAAAATGTTAGAATAAATAGATGAATAGATAATTCATGCAGCACTTTTCTGTTTAGATTCTATAAAACCTTTTGCTATATTATCACTCACACCCTCACACAGCATAAACAAATATATTTGTACAGTTTTTGCTCTCATTCACCCACCACAAATACACAATTTAAAATATTACAGCCAACAGTTCTTGTTTGTTTTTTTACATTTTACTTGCTTGAATACTGTAAACTAATGACAAATATAACTATTTTATACATCAGAACATGTAGAAATACAGAAAATGTTTCATCTGCTACGTTTGTAAAACATCATGAACATGAAACACAGACTGATTGTTCAGAAATAAGATCATTTTGACTTGAATCCTGTATTTACAATGATGTTTGTTACTTTGTCCATGGTAACTTTTTGTGTTTGTTCATTGAAGTTGTGAGAGAAGAGCGCTGCAGTCGTCCAGTGTGTCCAGCTCGTCCACTGCTTCAATCAGACGTTCAACCTTCTCTGGTGGAAGCACCACGCCTGCATTGTTTCTGAACTTCTTCCTCAGGCTCTCATTGGTCAGTGGGTTGCGCCAGTGACCATAGAAGGTGTCACAGCGCCCCTTTAGAATGTCTCCTCCAGCTAGAGTGACCTGGACTTCACCGTACATACGGTTGAAGTTAGCAGGGTTGTCCTGAGGATGCTCCAGGCGGACGCGGCTCAGCAGGGCGTGCAGCTCGGGGCGCCTCATGGCAGCTGGGCTGAAGGACTGAACGGTCACCTCACCGTCCAGGAGAGCACTACAGGTGTAGTGGCTCAGACAAGACCCAGAGTACCTAAAACGATTTCAAAAGGGGGGCGCACGTCCTAGAGATAAGAAAGATGGTCACAAGAGTAAACCATATCACAAAAGGGGGTCCCAACAGGAACTCCCTGGTCAAGGACAAGCCCCTCCTGCCCCTCGAACGGAACAGTCCGAGACAGGCAAAAAATCGCAAAAGTTCAAGAAGACAGGCCGTAGCCCTCTGTCCCCAGAAGACATGGAGAACATACGTCAGATGTTCGAAGTGTGGGGTAATTCAAAGAATGAGAACAAACCTGGTGTGATGTGTAGCACTATCATTGATAGTAACTCTGAGCACACAAATAACATCAATGCCACAATTGATGACAATCACCAAGATACTGATGGTCAGGTTGCTGACAATCAGGGTAATGACAGTCAAATCATTGACAGTCCAGAATGTGACAGTCAACAAAACATTGACTGTAACCATGACTTCATTGTTACGGAGTCTGAGCAACCCTCGTCAGAGCAAGGGGGGGAAAGCTCACTCACCGCTGAAAGTGGCTCGCCACGAACTGAACAGTCAGACCCATGTGTGTCTGCACTAACAGTACTGATAAATGAAGGTCACACAGTCGGGGGTAGGCGTGATAAACGTCAGAGAAAACCTGGTAAGTTCCTGTGTGACATTATCAGAAAGGGGCCCGCTAAGAAGGCTTACCTGTCCATCACGTTGGAAGGGGTCCTCAGAAAAGAGGCCCTCTTGGATGGTGGGGCAGACATATCCGTTATGTCACCCACACTGTTAGAAGAGCTACGGCTGGCCGCTAACGGTGTTGACAGGGAAATACCCCTCAGAGAATGTGCTATAGTTTTGCAGGGTCTCTCGGAGACGAGTACAACCCTAACAGCTATAGCAATGGTTCACATGCAGATTGGTGTAACGACACTATACCACCCGGTATACGTGTCCACCGTTGACTCATGCCCATTTTTGGTTGGCCAGGACTTTATAAACCGCTTCGACGCGGTTATAGATTATGGCGATCAGTCAATGTGGACCAGAGTGAGCCAACCACTGCCTATCGATATGCCTACACCAGGTGACTCTGACTGTTTAACAGCAGGTACCTCAGAAGGCACAAGGGAATTCTCAACTGAGAGCACAATCCCGGTAAGTGAACCTTCCAAAATAGGTGAGGCAGAAGAGAGCCCCCTCTGCGAGCTGAAACAGTCGGCGCTCACCGAACACTACCTACCACAGGTAGTCAAAGGTGTTGAGATCCAAGGATCCCACACCGATGATGCTGTTCTATCTCCTTGGACGGAGAAATCGGCGATCAGCCAAGCTGTCTATGGAACCTTGGTTAAGAAACAGTCGGGTCTAGATATGAACAAAAGGGCTTTCCGCTTTTCGTTAGACCCCAACGATAAACAGGTAATGACCGCAATAGGGATCATTGACCTGAAACTAATCTGGAACCAACGAGAACTGGATCACCCGTTCCTCGTGGTCCCGAACTTACCACATGCAACCTACATAGGCTCCGACATTTTGGTAAGATTAGGTGTCCGAGTGGACATCAACAACAATGTACTGTGGTCACTAGACACGGCCACAAAGGACTCTCCTGTGCTGACCACAGAGAACCTTAAAGCTGGACAGACCATTCCAGAGGTCTGCCAGATTGCTAACAGCCATAACACTGCGGTACCACCTCAGGTTATGAACAAGCCGGTGATGTGTCACATCATGAAAGGACAAGCTATTAGCACAAAACAGGCATACTTTCAACCATCTCCTATGTTTTTCAACTTAGGACTGTCCATGGAGGCCACATTCCAAGTGACCCTCGACTGCAGAACCACGACTGTTGCTGTGTGCAACACAAGCACAGAAGAGGTACTGATCCCAAAAAACACACAGCTAGGATGGTTGATCTCTACTGATTTTCATGATTTTGAGCTAAGCATTCCATTTCTGGGAGGACTCCCAGAAAACTTGATCCCAAATCAACACACGGGGCAAGTCTTGTTCACGAAACCAACACAGGCCATAGCTCTTTTCTCTCCCATTGAGTCCGACCAGGACACTGTCCGCAGTCTATGCCCCCAGACTTACAGTGCACTACCTGTTGACAGGTTTTACGACACTGAAGGGGACTCACTGGAGCTCCCCAAAGAACAAGAACCCCTCTCAGTTGCTTCACAGATTGACCAGGTGGTCGCCCAAGCCGACGCCCTGAAAACTGATGAAGAAAGGGACAAACTTCGCAAAGTTCTTCTAAAATATGAGAAATCATTCTCAACTGACTCGATGGATTGTGGGTTGACCACGCTCCACACAGTGAGCATCCCAACCCCGCCTAATGCTCCCCCTGCATTTGTCAGACAGTACAAGATTCCTCTGGCAGCACATCAACCTATCAGAGAAATCATTAATGACCTGTTAGAAAAAGGTATCATCCGATACTGTAACAGCACTTACTCTGCGCCTTTATGGCCGGTGTTAAAACCAAATGGTAAGTGGAGACTCACTATAGACTACCGAAAGCTAAACAAACAAGTTCCCTTATCCAGATGGCCTATGACGCAACTCCAACAGGAACTGCCCAAGGTCACCAATGGTAAGTACTTCTCGACTCTCGACGTCGCCTCTGGTTTTTGGACCATCCCTGTGCGCGCCGAGGACCAGTACAAACTAGCTTTCACTTTTGGTGGCCGTCAGTACACCTTTAACAGGTGTCCCTTTGGCTACGCTAACTCACCTGCAGAGTTCAACATTTTCTTGAACAAAGCATGTCCAGACGCCCACGAGCGTGGGACACTGATCTACGTGGACGATGTCCTTTTGAGGCAGCCAACACTGGACTCACATTTGGCTGAGATCGACCACGTTCTGAATCAGCTGACAACTGCTGGTGCTAAAATATCACTGTCAAAATGCCAATGGTGCAGAACCAAAGTGGACTACGTTGGCCTACTTGTAGGTCCTGACGGAGTACAACCACAGCTGACTCGCACCCAAGGCCTCGACAATCTCAAAGTCCCCACCAATCTCAAAGAACTACAAAGTTTTCTGGGCGTGTGTAACTACTCGAACCAATTCATCGAAAACTATGCGGACCTTGCGAAACCACTGACTGAACTCCTTAAAAAAGACGTACCATTTGTTTGGACTGACAAACAGCAACAGGCAATGGACGCTCTTATAAACAGGATCAAGTCAGCCCCTTGTTTAGTCTACCCAGACTACAACAAAGAGTTTTACTTGGAAGTGGGCTTCTCAGCTCATTGCATAAGTGCAGGTCTGTACCAGATACACGACAGAGACAAACGTGTAGTAGCCTACGCCAGCAAAACGATGGCAGGCCCCGAGTTGAGATTCTCAGACTGTGAGAAAGCTTTACTGACCACAGTGTGGGCAGTTAAACATTTCTCCAGCTACATTGGTGGACAGAAAATCATTGTGGAAACACAACACCAGCCAGTGACATTTCTTAACAGTGAACGCATCAGAGATGGTGTGGTGACAAACTCACGTGTTGCAACATGGCTCATGGCGCTTCAAAGTTTTAACCTAGACATACGTTATGGTCAAAACAAGAAGTCACATCTGGGGACGGACTTGGCAATCTGCCAGAAGTGTACACAAGATGTACCAGCCACCCAGCCGCCGGTTGAGGTAAAACCCCCAGTAACTGAAGACCCGAATCACCACTTCTTTGATGACAATATCTGCAAAGATATGACAACATTGTACGTGGATGGATCTTCATTCCTCCGCGACAAGATCTGCAGAGCAGGTGTTGGAGGGGTCCTCCTCCAAGACCAAGAGCAGATAACTTTCAGCTACAAATTAGGCTCTCAGACTTCTCAGTATGCTGAGATTGCAGGAATCCTAATAGCTCTCCAGATGGTAGTAGAACGCTCCATCAAGACGCTAGTCATCTGCACTGACTCTAACTATGCTCGTTTGAGTTTCGCTTGTCACCTCGCTGTGTGGAAACAGAACGGTTTCCTAACAAGCGACAGAAAAGTGGTCAAACACAAAGAGCTTTTCATAGCGTGTGATCACTTGGTGACATCACACGACTTACAGATCTACTGGAAGAAAGTTCCAGGGCATTCTAGAGTCCCAGGCGATGACAAGCACTACAATGACATTGCAGACTCCTTAGCCAAAGAAGGAGCCGACGAAGGTCCTCTATGGTCCTTCGACCCCTCCTGGTTAATCGAAACTCTGCCAACACAACCTTCAGTCAGAGTTATGGCAGTCACACGTGCACAGGCCGCAACCAGACCTGCTGACAACGCAGTCTCTGTACGACCTGCACTGACTGACCCAGACATCATCCAACTACAGAAGGCGGATCCTGCTATCAACTCCATGATACTGTACCTGACCGATCCGAACAAAAATAGTCCGTCTAAAGACGACCTGGATTCCGATCCAGACCTTAAGGTCCTCTATCAGCTGCGCAAACAGCTAAAACTAATCAAGGGCATCTTAACTTTCGCTCATGGACCAACGTCCTCACCTGTGTTCGTGGTTCCCCATGACCAAAGGGGGGTAATGTTAGTCCATGCCCATGATCTCCCGTCCGCAGGACACAAAGGAGATAAAGCCACGCTGACGGCATTAAAACAAATTGCCTATTGGCCTGGAATGAAAAAGGATGTCAAGGACTACATTGAAGGGTGCGTGGTCTGTGGCCAGTTTCAGCCAACCAGACCACTTCACAGAGCACCACTGCAAAGCAGAGGCATTGCATTCCCATGGTCTGACCTCCAGATCGACTGGGTTGGACCACTCACTAAGAGCTCTAGAGGAAATAAATATTTTCTCACGGTAACCTGTGCATTCACCAAATGGGTAGAATGCCTACCAGCTCCTAACGACACAGCACAAACTACTGCTATGTTGTTAATGAATCATATATTCTCAAGGTTTGGACTTCCCCTTAGGGTGAACTCAGACCAAGGTACACACTTCACAGGTGAAGTGATGAAAGAACTGTGGAAGACGCTAGGCGTCAAGGCCAACTTTCATGTCGGCTACCACCCACAGGCTTCAGGCCAAGTAGAGAGAGCAAACAGAACTGTGGTGAGTATTTTGAAGAAATACGTGGCTGCAAACCACAAGGACTGGGACGTGAAACTCCCTCTGGTCCTCATGGCCATAAGAGCCACTCCACACACATCAACTGGCATCTCTCCCTTCGAGATGATGACCGGTCGACAAATGACTCTCCCTCTACACCTGTTGTACCAACCAGGCGACGCCGCCATGGCGACAGCCTACACTACACAACAATACATGAAAGATTTGAATGTACACCTCAGAAACACTTTTTTTCATTCATTCATTCATTCAACCTTTATTTATACAGGCTAGCCTCGTTGAGTCATGGGGACTCATTTACAAGAGGGACCTGTCTCACTCACACCAAACAACCATCCACTCTCTCACTCACACCAAACAACCATCCACTCTCTCACTCACACCAAACAACCATCCACTCTCTCACTCACACCAAACAACCATCCACTCTCTCACTCACACCTAGGGTCAATTTGGAGTCACCAATCAGCCTAACATGCATGTTTTTTGGTCTGTGGGAGGAAACCGGAGTACCCGGAGGAAACCCACGCATGCAGAAAAACCTGGAAAAATCCGCTGAAGGACGCAAGGCGTACTACGACCAGAAGGCCTCTCATAATGAACTCCAAGTGGAGACAGAGTCTGGTACTATACGTTCGCTCCAGCAACCGGGAAAGGAGGGTCCGAGACCGGAACTCTCGCCCGCAAACTAATGCCCAGGTGGACTGGACCTCATCTGATAACAGACAAAGTGTCCTCAGTCGTCTACGAAATCAAAATCAGCAAAGGCCGCAAAGAGCCAATTGCTAAATGGGTACATCGAAATCAGATCAAACCTTACAAGGCGTTCAATGACTCCACAAAAGACAAAGATCTCACAAACACACCGACTTCATGGGATAATAAGGTCGTCCAAACACAAGTTAGTAAATAAACTAATCAGGTTTAAACTACCATAATTCCCACCCTATAAGTCGCATTGTCCAATTTGAACTTAGAAACGCTAAGCCTAAAACCCACAACAAAAACTAACCTTAACAACCGTTTAAATCCACGAGATTTAATTTGACCTCGGTCATAAAGTTGAGACCTGTTTTCTTGTGTGTTGCACTTTGGAATCTGACGACAAGAGTGTGTCGAAGCAGTGAAACGTTGTTTCCTTGTTGTTTAGTCATTACTGTTGTCATTAGTTGAGATATTGTTTTGGTTCTGAACACTCCCAGCCAAAAAGGTTTTGTATTAACATTGGTTAATGAATGATATGGATTTAACTATGCCAACATGCAGTTCGTTTTGTTAAATCTCAATCGTCGAAGAGTCAATGTAGTTTAAAGCTACTCAAGGTACCATAAACTACATTGACCTCACAATTTCTAAATTGAACCGATTCGATCGTTTCTATTCTAGATTGTCTATTCATTTTGATGAGTCTCGCCATAGACTTCAAAATTTATTAGGAATACCAAATCCTACGTCGTTCGTCTAAAAGACAACAGACATTTTAGTTTAACCTAAACTAAGTAATGAATGGAGGAATAGTTTGGAATTAGAGGCCTTCGTTACAGAAGCCCTCCAAAATTTTATAGGTACAAATCCCTATATCTAATTTTACAGAATTGATCCACCCCTTAATTGGTAATTGTAGCTGATCTAAACCATGATAGCTTACATACCAGGTGCATATAGGTAGGGCCTAATGTAAAATCCCAATCATAAGCCCACCTTAAAAAACCACATAATTGCATGACACATAGAACCAGAGTGGCACTGACTGGAAACCAACCAGCCAACAACCTTCGATGTGGGGACCTGCAGCTCCAACGCTTGGTCTTCAACCTTCGTCCAAGGGCCGCCTCCTCTGCGTCAATCGAGGGATCCCCTCTACATGCTGATTATGAAAACAATTGTTGCTGATCAATCAACAAAACTAATCGTTGGGGATTTACTGCTGTGGAATTACCGCTGTGGATTATAAGACTTTGCTTTCCAAGGGATCACAGACTTTGTTTTCCAAGAGTTAACAGACTTTGTTTTCCAAAGGATTAAAAGCTTTTCGCAATGGGATTACCTCCGAACAGTATGGAATTTCCAAAACTTTATGGGATTATAATTTTTGATTTTTCTTTTCCACTTGCTGGATTACTTCAAGATCAAAGACAGTTCAAGGTTTCCTTTCGTGTTGGACCCCATCCCCAAGGACTGGCGATGGCTTCCAAAAGGGGGGAGATGTAATGGACCTACCCAGGGTCAAATTAAGGTTTTTGAACTGTCCAGTGATGACCTTTACTGACCACTCAGTAAAGCAAGACATTTACTACAAAATCATTCATTTAGCTATAATCTGATAAATATAGTCACCAAAAGAGACTATTTCTATCTTTGATTTTATTCTAATGTGATCAAAAGAATAACTTTTGTCATTTTCATGATGTGTGCTTTTAAGCTGTGTTATTCTGTAAGAGTTAAACTGTGTTCACTGCTGTGTTTAAAGGTGAAGCCTCGGGTCACAGAGACCGGACGGTTTTGTTTAGAAACTCAAGAGACAGTAATCCGTTGTTTCTCATGAACAGGGCTCCAGCTTTATCTGTCTTGTTCCTAAACAAATCTCTCTCTGCTGCTGGTTGTAACCTTGGGTCTGATAAGACAAATGAACTCCTCGACTGGTCCTTCCTTAAGTACTAGTTCTAAGCTTTTGCTAAAAGGCTTCAGGAGTTGCTGGGAACTTCCAAGAGATGTGAACTTTCCCAAGAGCTGGATACGTTTGGTCAAGAGCTAACGACCTTCGTCTTCAGCTAAGGACTGATGACTTGCTGTTATGAGTCCACTTCGAACAAGCGTAAGATCAAGAACTTTGTTTATTCCTTCTTGGAATAAGTTTATCTTGAAGTCAGAGGCCTGAAGCTGACATATTCTCTGATGACCAACGCGGAAACCAGGAGACGTTGAAACGTAAACTAAAACCAGTTTTGGACGTGCTGGGACTAAAGGACTCTGTGCATCTGAAGGCTGGTGTCATCTCTTTATCAGACTCGTCGTCGAAAGGTAAAGAGCTGTTTACAAAACGTACCTGGATTTTAGCAGAAGTCGGAGGAGAAGTGTCACTCTGGTATCATGCTCACGATAATTTCTTCTTAAATCTTTCCTCCTACTCTTTCCCCTCTCAATCTAAGCTGGAAACTATTTTTAAGTTAAAGAGCCCACAGACTAAATATGTTTAACATCTAGTATTTATGTCTGTTGTGTTAAATTTAAGTGTGCTGACGTATTTGAATTGAAAGAAAGTGAAATCATGTCAATCAAGTGTAATGGTGTTAATTTAGTTGATTTATTTTAAATAAATGGTAGTGTCGCCTGGCATACCAAACTAAGTTAATGTCCATTGTCACTTAATGGCTCTGTTTATTTATCCATCATAAAGATCACAGAAATATTGGGTAAACTGAAAAAGAACAGAATCCGTGAACATTTACTATTCAATCTGAATAAGTAAATTAATTAAGGTAAAGAGGTCAGTATTAATATTGACCTCCCATTAACCCCTTTACAGCAGACAGACTGCTTGTTGCAGAAACAGCATGTGCAATTATTAAATGAGCAGCTGGAGAAAATGACAGAACTTGTAGGAGTGGTGACGCAAGTTACCATGCTGAAGAGTGAAAAGTACAGGAGGAAAAAACGAAGCGTCTCCCCAAACAGAGTCAGAGCTTCTGCCGCTGGGCTGGGTTCTGACTTTGATCCAGCAAGTTGGGATGAGAGTGATAAAAATGATTATTTTTGGGACAAAGAGCAGGACGTGAGCAGTCGGGTGGAGGTTGCTCCTCCTGTCTCCTCGGTCCCCAGTAAAAATGTCAGAATTATGGAGCTAGGCTCTCTGGGTGAAGGGAATTCAACTCGAGGTAAACATCAACTGACGACACGCGGACCAAAAAGGGATGCTCAGAAAAACACGGGACCCACTCGCTCTGGTCTCTGGAGATCCATCCATCCATCCATCCATTTTCGTCCGCTTATCCGGGGTCGGGTCGCGGGGGTAGTAGCCTAAGTAGGGAGGCCCAGACTTCCCTCTCCCCAGCCACTTGGAGCAGCTCCTCTGGGGGAATCCCAAGGCGTTCCCAGGCCAGCCGAGAAACATAGTCCCTCCAGCGTGTCCTGGGTCTTCCTCTGGGTCTCCTCCCGGTGGGACATGCCCGGAACACCTCACCAGGGAGGCGTCCAGGAGGCATCCTAACCAGATGCCCGAGCCACCTCAACTGGCTCCTCTCGATGTGGAGAAGCAGCGGCTCTACTCCGAGTCCCTCCCGGATGACTGAGCTTCTCACCCTATCTCTAAGGGAGAGTCCAGACACCCTGCGGAGAAAACTCATTTCAGCCGCTTGTATCCGAGATCTCGTTCTTTCGGTCATAACCCAGAGCTCATGACCATAGATGAGGGTGGGAACGTAGATCGATCGGTAAATTGAGAGCTTTGCCTTTTGACTCAGCTCTCTCTTCACCACGACAGACCGGTACAGCGCCCGCTTCACTGCGGACGCTGCACCTATCCGCCTATCGATCTCACGCTCCAGTTTTCCCTCATTCGTGAACAAGACCCCGAGATACTTAAACTCCTCCACTTGGGGCAGGACCTCCTCCCCGACCCGGAGAGGGCATGCTACCCTTTTCCGGCTCAAGACCATGGCCTCGGATTTGGAGGAACTGATCCTCATCCCGGCTGCATCACATTCAGCTGCAAACCGCTCCAGCGAAAGCTGTAGATCACGAACTGATGAAGCCAATAGGACCACATCATCTCTGGAGAGCATTAATTAAATCAGGGGTTTCTCCTAATGCAATAGACGGGTTGCCTACGGATCAGTTGAGGTCCAGATGTAAACAGAGAGGCTTGTATTGTGCTAGTTATGACGTGGAAAATTTAACACAGGCCCTGAGAAACATTTTCCAAACCGCTCCTGTTCTTCCTCCAATCTCCTCGGCTGAGCTCAGACCCACGCGCGCCAGCGCAGTGGGGTTGCAGAGCGAGGAGGGGAGCGGAGAAGGGAGCCAGACTTCTCATTTTGAGTTAGAAAGAGACTCCTCTGAGGAGGAGGTGATCAGAGTCAGAACTGTGAAGCAGAAAAAAAAGAACAGAAAAGGCAAAGAGAGATCACAGTTATATCCAGATTTGCAGGATCTGATGGACTTTGAATAGGAAAAAAGCCAGGCCCCAGAAATAAAGATTACAAATTGGTCAACAGATGACATTAGACCGCATGTTCAGATAGAAATTCATTGGAAGAATAAAAATGTTCAAAAAGTGCTGGCATTAGTAGAAACAGGGGCTGAGGCTACGTTAATTTACGGAAACCCTGACAGAATAAATGATCCTGTTGTTCCCCTTTCAGGTCTGGGAGGAAACATGATTTTTGGAAAAAGTATGACTATACCTTTAAAAATGGGAAAAATGCAGTCAGGACCAGTGGAGCTGCAGGTGTCTGCTATCAATGATTATGCTAACTGGAGTTTGTGGCAGAATCAGGGGCGTGTGAGAAAACCTTTAGGCTTTTGGTCTAGAAAACTGCCTCCTGCAGGAGTAAGATTTACTCCTTTTGAAAAACAGCTGTTGGGCTGTTATTGGGCTTTGCTTGAAACTGAAGCTCAGACGGTTGGACATGAAATTTTGATGAGAACTCGCATACCTATTTTGAACTGGGTCATGAGTGAGCCCACCACCCACAGAATAGGAACAGTTCAGGAAGCCAACATCATTAAATGGAAGTGGTATGTGTCTGAACGAGCTAAACCAGGAGAGAAGGGAGGAGTATCTGTTTTGCATGAGCAAGTTGTTGACATTCCTGAGGAAAGAGAACAGGTTTTTGAAGTTGGACAGTTGGCAGAGTCCCCAGTGAAGTCTGGAAAGCGTAGATGGAAAGCAGGTGCTTTTGATCTGGCGCAGAATAAAACCCTGGAAGAAATGGGGGAGGGAGGAAGCAGTCAGTGGGCTGAATTAAAGGCTGTGCACATGGTGATCATGCAGGCAGGTAAAAGAGTGGACAGCAGAGAAACATGTTGAGTGGGTATATCATATTTCATATTATCCACAGGCTGCTGGGCTGATTGAGAGAATGAATGGATTGTTGAAAGAGATGTTGTGAAAATTAAATGACAAATATGATCTAACAAACTGGAAGTTAAATTTGTCACAGGATGTGTCTCAACTGAATAACAGACCAATTGCACCAAGTACCACTCCCCTAAATCGAATGATTAATGTGTACAGCACCCCTGACACCATTCAAGCAGGGGTCATTGATGCAGATTATCAAGGGGAGCTGGGCGTGGTCTGTATACATCAAAATGACAGCCCTTTGGTGCTGGAAAAAGGAGACAAAATAGCACAGTTACTTATTAAGCCATGTGACATGTCAACAGTGATGGAAATTCCTGCACCTGTCACAGTGACCGTTAGAGGAACTGGTGGCTTTGGTTCCACTGACATACCGGGAGCCAAAGTATGGATAAGACAGGAAAATGGTCCTCCTCGTGCTGCAGAAATAATAGCACAAGGAACGGATGCAACAGTTTCAGTGTTGTATTCAGGAGAGGAAAAATGGATAAATGTACCTGTCAAAAAATGTTATTTGAGAGAAAACTAATTGATCTTTCTCTGTCTGTAAGCAGTATTTCTTGTTTCCACAGCTTGATGTTTCCCTGGTCTTTGTTGACGGGCGGATCGAGTTCATCACGGGGCCAAGATGACCGCGGTCGTGGCAAGCGCCAACCAAATGGCAGTATCGGCTGTTTGGGCACCGTGTTCCTGGTCAGCCTCGCGCGCGCTCCTCAACACCAGGACAAATGCTGAGTGAGGTAGCCTGGCCCTCGCCATTCCTACGCAGCTCCGCTCAATTCTCATTTCCCTTCACTGCTGGGTCTGGCATTTCTCCCATCCACAAGGATGTCTCCGGTAGGTTTTGACCGGACCAATCAGAGAACAGAAGGCGGAGTTTTGAACGACGTCGACTGACGTCGTCATTCAAAATGGCTGCCGCCACGAAGGAATTTTCAATAAAACAAGGTAAAAAACTATTATTTCTCTGCTGAGAAAAAATAGATTTCATAGCTGACGTTATATCAGAAGTGTTCCTGAGCAATCAGAGAGCAGAAGGCGGAGTTTTGAACGATGTCGACTGACGTCGTCATTCAAAATGGCTGCCGCCACGAACGAATTTTCATCAAAACAAGGTAAAAAACTATTATTTCTCTGCTGAGAAAAAATATAGTTCATAGCTGACGTTATATCAGAAGTGTTCCTGAGCTTAACAGTTCCTAAATCAATTCACGAAATGGTCAAATCTGCTGGATATTAAATAGTTTCGGTTTGATATTTTCCAAACAGCCTCGGGTGCGCTACGAAAATAAATGATAAAAAATCGAATTTTATCTCAAATGTTTCATCTAGGCCAACAGTCAGTAAATTAAAGACATATAATTACACACTGGTGGCAGAAAAAATATCCACCGAGTGGTTTCTGAGCAATTTATCTGATAGCCTGGACCTCGTCAGGCTAAACTAACAAAACTCTGCCTCCTGTTCTCTGATTGGTCCATTCAAAAATCTCCAGGAGAAATCGTTGTCTATGGCAGAGATGCCAGACCCTAGTCCAAAGCGAAGTGAAGGACATGGGTCTGGTATCAACCAGGCTATGAGTGAGGTAGAAAAACCTCATGTTGTTGTACGAGCAAAGATGCTTCAGACAAAAATAAAAAGCAACCTGACCTGTACATCCAATAACCTTTGCTGGGTTAGTCAAGTTGCCAGTGACTGTCCGATTTACATGTGCCCAAAATGCTTCAGAGGGCATGATGTCCCAATAACCATGACTGTACATTGGAAGGTGCTGTTCCCACCTTTACCACGTTGCTCGAGAATTAAAAGGGCGTGGTATGACACCTTACTGGGAGGAACTGGAACTGTCTTGGGTTTGTCAAATACAATTGATGGCGAGGTGACCAGATCCATGTTGTCCACTACGGGGCAGCATACATCGACAGCAATCCATCAGGTTGAGGTGTGGATGCCATCAGTGGTAATGACCCAAGTAAAAACTGCCAAACTGCTCCTTAACCCTCCTGTTATGTTTGTTTCTGAGGTACAGCAATAATGTTCGTGGGTCAATTTGACCCGGGGAGTGTTTAATCATGTAATAGTGTCAGAAACCCAAAAAATCCTCCAAAACCTTTTTGTATCTGATTATTAACTCCAATAAATACTAACCATGTCAGTCAATATTTGTGCAATGATGTTTTATGTTTCAGTGTTTCAATGTTTAGATGTTTACTGTTGCACCGAGGGACTGAGAGAAACGCAATTTCGGTCCTGTGTATGTCCTGTACAGTACATATTGCAGATCTGACAATAAAGTTGACTTTGACTTTGACTTTGACTTTTTTATTTCTCATAAATAAAGGATAATGATGACTAACTCATTTGGACATAAACAATGTGATTTACATTTTTTATGTTTGCTGAAAAAACCTACACACAAAAAAACAATAATTATCCTTGAAATTGATTTTTGTAAAAAAAATTATGTTACATTTTATTTTATTTTTTTCAAAGGGTGATCTTTATAATTGAACTTGAAACACATTTACTGTTCTGGGTCAAATTGACCCGCTCATTAAAATCAAGACAAATGAGTCATGAAGAGAGAGACAGCAAGCGCAATTCGTGGCACCGGCATGTCGTACTGACACTTCCTGTGACATGCCACTCTTCCTGTGACATGCCACTGTTTTTGTGACATGCCACAGTTTTTTGTGCCACTAGATGGCAGTTTTTACTGACATGTCAGTGTTTTCACAGTGACATGCCACAGTTTTTTGTGCCACTAGATGGCAGTTTTTACTGACATGCTGTCAGTGTTTTCAGCATGTCAATGCCTATTTTCGCCGAATGACTCATTTATACTGCCTCTTACTAAAATATTTATTCAAAATTTCGCCTAATTACTCATCAAATTACTCATGTATACTGCCTCTTACTAAAATGTTGATTCAAAATTGTGACTGTATTGCTTTTTAAATCACAGAAAACATTTATTTAATGGATATTTACTTGTTGTGGGGGACATGTAGTACTGACATGTCAGTGTTTTCAGAATGCCAATGCCTATTTTCACCTAATTAAATCATAGAAAACATTCATTTAATGGATATTTACTTGTTGTGGGGGACATGTAGTACTGACATGTCAGTGTTTTCAGCATGTCAATGCATATTTTCGCCTAATTAAATCATAGAAAACATTTATTTAATGGATATTTACTTGTTGTGGGGGACATGTAGTACTGACATGTCAGTGTTTTCAGAATGCCAATGCCTATTTTCGCCTAATTAAATCATAGAAAACATTTATTTAATGGATATTTACTTGTTGTGGGGGACATGTAGTACTGACATGTCAGTGTTTTCAGAATGCCAATGCCTATTTTCGCCTAATTAAATCATAGAAAACATTCATTTAAGGGATATTTACTTGTTGTGGGGGACATGTTACTGACTGTCAGTGTTTTCAGCATGTCAATGCCTATTTTCGCCTAATTACTCATTTATACTGCCTCTTATTAAAATATTGATTCAAAATTGTGACTGTATTGCTTTTTAAATCATAGAAAACATTTATTTAATGGATATTTACTTGTTGTGGGGGACATGTAGTACCGACATGTCAGTGTTTTTGTGACATGCAACAGTTTTTTTGTGCCACTAGATGGCAGTGTTTTCAGCATGTCAATGCCTATTTNATCAATCAAAGAAAAGTCTAAGTTTTTTTTGATTGAAGCTCCATTTTTGGTTGATTAATTTTTTTTTGGATTGAAGCTCCTGTTTTTTTGATTTATTACTACTTTTTTGTTTGACATTATTATTTTTTGATTGAATAATTGTGAAACAAATCTGACTCCATATCCCACAGGTCTCTTTAATTAAACATTTATGAGCAGCAGATTTTCTGTTGTTAGTCATAACGTGCCAGAAAAAAACAAAACACAAAACAACATTGATGATACCTGTGGGGTGACATTGGTGTTTTTTATTTCATTTTTGCCAGCTGCATGTTTTTATTCTCCAATAAAAAAAAATACAACTGGGGCTGACTTTTAAGAGCAAGAAAGAGGTGTTCGATGATAACACTAACAATCAATAACAGCTGCACACACACGTCTTTCAGACACCACTCAATGATTTTTAGTAGTTCATTTATTTCTTTTTAAATGCTGCTGTTGGAATATTTAGATGATGGTTTAGCCATTGATCCAAGTTGCAGTAAACGAGGAACAACTGTGTAAACTATATTAGCCACTGATGTAAAGTACAAATTCAGGAACAGAGACTTTGTGTTCCCTGACTGCAAAGGCAGGGATTAAATGCCTCCTGAGGGAGGAAATCTCTTCAATAAAACGTGTGGGAAAAAGCCGCAGGGCAGAATCAAATTACCCTGAAGGGGTCACAGCAAAACGCGCTTTAGCATTTGTTCATATTTCAGATGTAGCACCTCTGAAAGTGTCCAGTCTTGTGGAGTGAACTCCACCCCCCATCTTTTCAGCTTTTAGCTTGGATGCCCAACTTTGCCTGAGCTTTTTAATAATTTTAATAATTTTT
Source organism: Garcialebias charrua (assembly GCA_038048925.1). Lineage (NCBI taxonomy): Eukaryota > Metazoa > Chordata > Actinopteri > Cyprinodontiformes > Rivulidae > Garcialebias > Garcialebias charrua. Next base: position 88,524 of record JBBPBX010000352.1, read on the forward strand.
CACACTGACGATCAAAAACAACATTGTATCAGTATCTTTGTTGATTTAAAAAAAGCATTCGATACTATTGATCACACCATTCTCCTTGAAAAACTGAACAAATATGGTATTAGAGGACCAGCATTACAGTGGGTATCTAGCTACTTAAAAAATAGGAAACAATTTGTACAAATAAATGATGTAAGATCTGACCTCTGTAATATCACATGTGGAGTTCCCCAAGGCTCTGTACTTGGACCAAAGCTTTTTATTTTATATGTGAATGACTTGGTAAATGTGTCAGGACTCCTTAAATGTGTACTTTTCGCTGATGATACCACTTTTTTCTGTTCAGGTGAAGATATAGAACAAATGTTAGAATTGATAAAGACAGAATTTGTCAAGATACAAACTTGGTTTAAAATAAATAAATTATCATTAAATCTAGAGAAAACTAATTACATGATATTCGGTAATAAAAAGAAAACTGTTGATGTTCCACTCAAAATTGAGGATGTTGAGATTTGTAGAGTGAATGAGGTGAAGTTTTTGGGTGTTATCATTGATGACAAACTGACATGGAAACAACACATAAATTCTGTAAGAATAAAAATAGCTAAATCGATAGCAGTACTGTACAAAGTCAGAGACCTATTGAATGATAAAGCTCTGTATTTGTTGTATAACACAATCATTGTTCCACACTTAATCTATTGTATTGATGTTTGGGGGAAAGCGTGTAAAACAATCACAAAGCCTATTTTTGTATTACAGAAAAGAGCTGTAAGAATTATCACTAGAAAGCATTACCGTCATCCATCAAGTACATTATTTTATCAACTAAAATTATTGAAGTTCCATGATTTGGTAGACTATAATATTTTATCAGTTATGTATAGAGCTCAAAATAATGCATTACCTTTAAATATCCAAATGCACTTTGTTAAAAGACAAAGTTGTTATAATCTTAAGGGAACAGAGTTGTTTGTAAAACCACAATTCAGAACCAGTTTGAAGGGACGTTCTACCTCAATCCAGGGAATTAGATTATGGAATGGCTTGGAGAATGTAGTTAAAAATGCCAAGTCAATGTTTACATTTAAAAAAATGATCAAAACAAATGTGTTAAAAAAATATATGTGAAATAACGTAATGTGTATTGTATTAGTTAGAAAATTAGAAAGAGTTAGTCATTTTGTACTGTTGGTTGAAGAATATTATTGTTTAACCTGATTGTTGGAAAAAGTTGGTTGAAGATTATTATTGTTTACATGGTTTGACTACTGTTGTTTAATCTGATTGTTGGAGATAAGGGGCAGATATAATAAGATTTATTCTTCTTTCTGCTACCTTTCATTTTTTTACATTTTGTACACTATCATTATGAGATTGTCTTGTATTGTTTCTTTTTTTTTAAATGAACAAATTTAAACATAAACATAAACACTGTTGTCTTTGTTTTGAGTCACTGTTATAATTATCATTTCATGACAATGCATTTCATTTCTGTGGGTAAAATGATTGAATTGCTTGTTTTAATCATTGTTTTATGACCTCCAGGTGACCCTTGGGAAAGAGATCTAGATCTCAACACATTTGTATCTGGTTAAATAAAGGTGATAATGATGGAAATTAACCAAGATGTGCATGATAATATCATAATTATGACAACAAACTAAGCAGTTTATTGAACATGTATTAGCACTGAGCCACAAACACAGATCTGATCAAATCCAGGCACCAACCATAATACCTGTTGAGGTACTCAACATGTCCTCTTTAGCTCATATTAAATAACAACTGCCATTCATGTCCAGTTTGATGAATAAACTCCAATGCTCACATGAATGTATCAGACTTCAGTCTTGGGTTTCAATAGATTCAAATACGTTGCATCAGACAGAACACATGAATGAGAATTAGTAATTACAAGCGTCCATGGAATCAGATAATTATAAAGAAGACATTTTGCACTAGCACCATCTACACATTGTACGGTGTAACCCTGGGATGAATGCAAACAGCTTTTCTTCTACCAAGCATTTTAAAGCACTAAACATACAGAGCTACAGCAGAGAATTTAGTCAGATATTCCAGTCTTTTTTTTTAAGTAACAACATGACTTGCACTTTTTCTTATAACGACTTGCTTTTTAGCATTCCAAACACATTCCCACAAATGGGACATTTATTAGTTCACACAGTCTCCCTCTTGCTGGTAAAAACCTGTCCTCACAGAAACTCACAGCAGCTTCAAGCACAAAAGTTGAGATCTGTTTTTGGCATTTGATAATGATGCAATTGGCAGCAAACTGCATGCCACAAAACTGAGTAAATAAACAGAGTAATAAACCACACACACAGGTGTTTACAAACTGAGGACAAAATCAGCTTTTCATATACAAAGTGAGAGCGCATGAATGGTTTCTGTCACGGAAAGGTGAATATAACTTTATAAAGTGAGTATAATGACAGATTTATGCAGAACCCATGTCAGTAAGGACTGAGTGCAAGTCTAAAAGCTTGTTATTGAAAATGCAAAATGTGGGATTTGTTTGTGTAAAATGGTATTTCTCTGATGAATTGCGTGCCTGATTTTCAAATGTCTTTAAGAAAAGGAGAAACGGTGTTAGTGTGTGCTGCTGCAGATGCACGCCCACACAATCTGCAGGGTTTTCATGTACCAGCGTTCTGGACCAGCTTGACTCACTTGAACCTCAGCTCACATTGTGCCCACAGAACTATCTGTATCAGGTACAGAGTCCTGTCTACCAAACAAAAAGCAATTGTAAAAGAACAGAGCTGTACACAGTGCATTGTACCATGTACTTGGTGCTCGTTGGACTGAGCACCTGTCAGTGACTGAGCACCTGTCAGTGACTGAGCACCTGTCAGTGACTGAGCACCTGTCAGTGACTGAGCACCTGTCAGTGACTGAGCACCTGTGGAGGAAGTGGACGCGGGCACACCTTGGCTGCCGCTGCTCCTCGTACTTTTTGCTTTTTGAAGCCTTTTTTATTACTTTCTGCTGTTTTTTTTCACCGAGCCTTGTTGGACATTTCTACCTTTCTCGATTGCAGAGTGCGACAGGCGTAAGCCTGTGTACAGCACCTGTACAAGCGGACGCGGACATTTCTACCTTTCTTTGAACTTTTCTACCTTTCTTGAACGCAGAGTGCGGCAGGCGCAAGCCTGTGTACAGCACCTGTGTGAATCGGACGCGGACATTTCTACCTTTCTGTGATTAAGTTTTGTGTTTTAGTTAGTTAGTTTTAGAGCAACTGTCTTTTCTGACTGCGTTGTGGATCTGCAAACATTATAAGTTGCCGGTCAAAGCAGATGACCGCTTGTCCTGAGCCTGGGTCTGCTAGAGGTTTCTTCCTTCTAAAAGGGAGTTTTTCCTTTCCACTGATGCCATTGTGCTTGCTCAGGATGGGAGATCGTGGCGAAGCCAAGATTTGACTTGTTTGCTGGAGTCATTAGATAGAAAACTTTACTAGTCTAACCGGAATTTTAATAATAGTAGGGGCTGCTAGCTCCCGCTAGCTTCAACACGAATTTAGCTTCGAGTATCACGTAGCTGCACTTATTGTTCGCTTACCTGCTGCCTCTCTCAACTTCCTGTGTCCTCTGGACTGTTCTGGACTCTCTCCTGTACTCCTTCAAGGTAATGCTCGTTCGAGTTACCTCTCTCTCCTTCTTGTATATCTTTTTCGGAGCCGTGGGCCTGCTGCTAGCGGCTAGCTCTGTGCTAGCCTCCTCCGGCTCGTGGATGTTGACGTATTCCGCTTCGCAGTTGTTTGAACTTAACAACTGCTCCATTCCTCTTTCTATTTCCACCATCAAACAACTGGGACTTCTGCGTAGACCTCGTTACATCCATAGAAGCTCTCGAAAGAAAACTGTTTATTCTCAAGCGAACTCTGATTCGATTAGTGCTGTCTGGACTGAGAGACGTGTCGCACCTCGATGGCGTCATCAGAACGCTGCGTCTGTAGGCCTTTGTAGTCCTCTGCGCACGAAGTGGCGAGGAAAACGTGGAGTGGACTTCAGTCTGCTTAAACCGGTTCAAAAAGCTCCTATTCCAACTGGTATTAAATTAGAACTTTTCAATGTGCAGTCACTATCCAACAAGTCATGTTTAATTCATGATCACATTCTGGAGAAGAACTTGGACCTCATGTGTCTTACAGAGACGTGGCACCAACCAGATGTGTTCAGTTCTCTGAATGAGGCGTGTCCCTCTGGATACAGTTATCTGCAGAGAGCCCGCAGCACTGGCCGCGGTGGTGGTCTGGCTGTAATTTATCGCAGTAATTTAAAATTGTCTCATCTGTCTTCTCAGGACTTTTCCTCTTTTGAATGTCTGGCTTTCAGCTTCAAAGCCCCACTCCTGATGAATGTTATATTAATTTATAGACCTCCCAAACCGCATGTTTCATTTAACTCAGAGATGCATGACCTCCTCACTTTTTTCTGCACCTCCCCTGTGAAGACTATTTTTCTTGGCGACTTAAATATCCACGTGGACAATTCTTCTTCACCTCTGGCAACAGATTTTAAGTCTCTTCTGGACTCTCTTAATCTCACTCAACATGTTGACGCCCCTACGCACAGCAGGGGGCATACTCTAATCTCACTCAACATGTTGATGCCCCTACGCACAGCAGGGGGCATACTCTGGATTTGGTGATTACAGACACTGTACTCATCAATAACTTATCTGTATATGACCTGGGTGTCTCAGACCACAGGGTCATCTCCCTGGAAGTGCCTTCATCTTCGCCTGCTTCAAACCCAAAACGACCCATCCAGTTCCGTGACCTTAAAAACATTTCCCTTGATGTTCTGTCTGCTGATCTTCACACCCTGACCGCTGTCAATCATTCATCTGCAGATGACTCTGTGGATTACTACAACCAATCTCTTCGGGAGCTCCTGGACCTACACGCCCCCTTAAAGACAAGACTGGTGTCTTTCTCGCGCTCAGCTCCTTGGTACACTGATGAGCTGCGCAAGATGAAGGCAACTGGCCGTGCTATTGAGAGACGTGTAAAATCATCTGGTCTGTCTGTGCATAAGCAGGCATATAAAGAACATCAGAAAGCATACGCCTATTCTCTTAAAGAAGCACGCTCCAAATATTATTCTAACATCATCAACACCTGCCCTGGAAACTCTAAACAGCTCTTCTCCACAATCACTCGTCTGCTTAATCCCATTAAGCAAACTCTTGAGGACTCTGCTCAAAAATGCGACCTGTTTCTTTCATCTTTTAAAACCAAAGTTGACACTATCAGATCTCAGCTCCACAACCTCCCCGTTCTCAGTGTGCCACCCACCCGTCTGCATTCTGGGACCCTAAACAGCTTTGACGAAGTTGTTCAGAGTGAGGTGGAGGCCATCATCAAGAAAATGAAGCCTTCATCCTGTGCCCTGGATCCTTTCCCCTCGTCTCTCATAAAAACCAATCATTCTGCAATAGGCCCACTTATCACTCAAATAATAAATCAGTCTCTACAATCTGGTCATGTTCCACTGCCTCTAAAAACCGCCATCATTAGGCCTCTTCTGAAAAAATCTAATTTGGATCCCGACATTTTTTCTAATTACCGCCCAATTTCACACCTCCCTTTTCTGTCTAAAGTGCTGGAAAAAGCTGTTGCTGCTCAGCTGCAGGATCACCTACAACAACACTCCCTGTATGAGAAGTTCCAGTCTGGATTCAGGGCAGCTCACAGTACAGAGACTGCATTGCTGAGGGTTACCAATGATGTCCTCTTGGCTGCTGACACTGGCTCTCCCTCCATCCTTGTCCTCCTTGACCTCACTGCAGCCTTCGACACTGTGGACCATAGTATCCTCCTCCACCGTCTTCATGTGGAGGTCGGTCTCTGCGACACAGTCCTGGACTGGTTCAAATCTTTCCTCTCCAATAGGCTGGAATGTGTTAGTCTTGGCAACGCCACGTCCCAGACAGTTTGTGTCTCCTGTGGTGTCCCTCAGGGGTCGGTTCTGGGGCCCCTGCTGTTTTCCCTTTACATGCTGCCTTTAGGTCAAATTATTAATCAGTTCAACATTTCTTTTCACTGTTATGCCGACGATACACAGCTTTACATCAGGACTGGAGCATCCTCATCTTCCACCTTGTCATCTCCATCTTCACTCACTGCCCTCTCTGCCTGCCTGGAGGCAATTAGGGCATGGATGAATCAGAACTTTCTTCAATTAAACTGCTCCAAGACTGAGGCCATACTGATTGGCACCCCTCACCAGGTACAAACATCTCCTATAACAACACTTTCCTTTTCTGGACAAGACATCCCCCTCTCCACCTCTGTTACTAATCTTGGAATAAAAATGGACTCCAATCTTACATTTGAAAATCACATTAAGCATCTGTTTAAAACTTGCTTCTTCCATCTTCGAAACATCTCCAGACTTCGCCCATCCCTAACTTTTTCCGATGCTGAGAAGCTCGTCCATGCTTTTGTCTCCTCCAGGCTCGACTACTGCAACTCCCTGTTTATTGGAATCCCTGGCAAAAACCTTCAGAAACTTCAATATATTCAAAACAGTGCAGCAAGGATCTTGTTGAGAGTTCGTAAATTTGAACATATTACGCCCATTCTCCATAACCTTCATTGGCTTCCTGTCGCCTACAGAATTCAGTACAAAACTGCTCTCATTACACATCAATGCTTACACGGAACTTCACCAGATTATCTGAAGGATATTCTTATTCCATACTCATCCACCCGTTCGCTGCGGTCACAGAACAGCAATCTCCTTCACATTCCGAGAACCAAATTAAGGACCATGGGAGACCGGGCTTTCAGTGTGGCTGCCCCCCGCCTGTGGAACTCTCTTCCTGACTGTCTAAGAGCCCCACAGTCTGTGGTTGACTTTAAGAGCGGCTTGAAGACCTTTCTTTTCGACCAAGCATACTCTACCTCCTCATGATTCTACTTTTGATCTTAGCTGATATTGTTATTGATTTTAATTGTTTTATTATTTGTTTTATTGTCATTTAATTCTGTTGCTCCTTGTAGCACTTTGAGATTTTCATTAATGAAAAGTGCGTTATAAATTGAATTCATTATTATTATTATGTAATGCAAAAGCGTCATTCATAAATTTGCATCTGAATGCCTCCTGGCCTGATAATGCCTTCAGGAGCAATGCCTGACCTAGTTCCTTTTGCGCTTTCAAAGAAGTTGGGCAAATATCTGCTCTTTATTTTATCCTATTTTTGAAAGAATCTTACCTTTTTTTTAAGAGCACATCAAAAATAAATATGCTGCTTCTCATTGACCCATCTTATAAAAAAAAGTCAGAGGATACACACACATTACACAAGCCCAATTTTCTTCTAGATGATTTAGTTGCTCTAAATATCTGGGCCGTGAAAGCCCTGCTTTTTCATCCGTCCTCGTTTAATAAGTGCATTTCTGCTGTCTATGTTGCAGTTCCTGTGAGCATGAACAGATGAAATATTTTATGTGTAACAGAGACAAGACGTGCTGAGGGGTTTAACTCTCTGGTGCCAGCCTTCAAACAGCCACATTAACTCTCCTAACATCACTTTTGCCTGCAGCAACGCCCCATCAGGAGCAGCCAACTCATCCCTAACAGATTAACCTTAATGCCTCCAACTTTATTTTGCTTCACACAATAACAAGCAGCTTTCGTTAGATTACAAAGTTTTCAGAAATGATCAAAGTTACAGTGACATACATCAGAAAACAGCCGTAAATACATATTTTCTAACCAGAATGTATCATTAAATGTGAGTTCTCAGTGTAAACAAGTGGTACGCTGATGTCCCCCGTTGCTGAGGGATTTGAATAGTGAACGTCCTAATTATTGAGAACATTTTTTTCTTCATGACTTTGGGGTATTCTTCTGTGTCAGAGGACTTGACTCCAAAACACATCATCTTTTTATTCTGCATCACAAGCAATATTACAAATATCTGCTTTCATTTCCCTCACCAGATTGTCTTTGAACCTATTCAAGTACTTTCAGACATAATGTATTTCCCTGAGATTTTGTTTTGTTGTTATGTTTACTTATATTTTTATTTTTATAAGCAAAACTTTTACAGATTAATGTTGTCCTTGATTTTAGGCAGCTCACACAGAAAGAAATTAAATCAATCTTAAGAAACAAAGAAAAAAATAACATATGCTCCTTTATGATACACAGATCCACTCTTGATAAAGTGAGATTAGGCAACATCTGTCCTTTCACTTGAACAATTGAAAGTGTTTCATTCCTCCAAGCTATTTTTCCACATATTTCAGTTTTTCGCTTATTGACTTAATCAGATTGTTTCTTGAAGCAATTGAACATCACTGGTTCAATATCATTACTTTGTTAATTGAAAACTCAAGTCATGAATATGAAATTTGTATGATTTATTTTACAAAGTATTTTTCTTATTTACATATGCAAATGTAGTTGAGAGAAAGTCTGAATTATTGTTTTTATGGATTAAACTTGTAGGAGATTTATCACGGGACCTGTTTGAAGACGTTATTGTTTCAGAGGAACTGACTGAGGTTTGATTCAGTTACCTTTTGTGAACGCAAAACAAAGGTGAGCCGTCAGCCATCTGTGAACTCAGTAAAGCTTTATACATTTGTTCAAACAAAGTTTGTTTTCTGTAATTCTTTACTTTTTTAGGGCAGGTTGTATTTTAATGGGAAAAAAAGAGTTTTTTTTTTTTTAGATTTTATTTGCTTTGTACTGGTGACGAAATGTGGTTGGTTGTGTTTCAGGTACATCTGTCTGCATGCAAAAATAAAATAAAAAATTCTATATGAATCTCCAGAAACCTGATGGATTTGTGGCAAACCCATCAGATTACCCATCTATATTTTCAGCTAAATAGAAATATTTTAATAATAATAATAAACTTTATTTATATAGCACCTTCCAACAATGCCTTGCATTGACCAAAATGCTTTACAAAAACAGTGCACATTAAATCAGCACAAATGAAAAACACAGCCACAATGAAATAAGATAAAAGGATGAAATAATACTAAAAGTTAGACATTAAAAGCCCTTTTAAATAAACAGGTCTTCAATTTGGTTTTGAACAAAACCAGATTAGCAATGGCACGTATAGGGAAGAGCAAGCTGCTGGGCCTGCAACAGAAACATTTCACAGAATAACATTTTTATTCATCTCCCCCAAAATCGTTTAAATTATTTTACAAATATTTTCTCTTGTGCAACACACCAAGGAGAGAGTAAAACAGAAACAAATACGAACCATTAAATATAACACGTTCTCTACTGACCTCCTGCCCCATTTTCTGCACCCCCACTGGGCAAAAGCCCTTTCACTGCAGCACGCTTGTCACTATTCGACTGGCTAACGCTCCAGAGCGGAGGAATCTGTGCCACTCCACATTAATTCACACACATCCGTTCATGTCGTCACACTCTGCAGCCCTTTGGCCCATTACCATTCAAACACAGACAAATGATTGTGGAATGTGAAAATGAACCTTGTGGAGGCAAACACGCAATTTAAGTGACAACTAATCTTGTTTTTCTTTTGGTGGATCTCTTCTGAAAGGGTGGCTGCAGCAAGTGAACTCGCACATAATTTAGAAAATAAAATGTTTAAAATTGTTTGAACGCACAAGGACAGCAAATTTTTAAAACTTTGCAAAAAAAAACACCCAACAGTTTTGAGTTGTATGAAATTGAGAATGTTTTCAACAAACTGAATCTTTGTACCCACACAAACTTTGCACTCTCACTTGTTGAATCATCAAAATGCAGACTCACAGACATCATTACATCTGTTTAGAAATTTCTCTTTAAAACTCAAAAGAAAGGATTTTGAAAAAAACTAATTACGATACATCTTCTACAAGAAACTCTAAACACATAAGAAACATTTCTGATCTCAAGCTGCTTCTGCTACTAAACAATTTTTAAATATTCTCTATTAATTTTTCTTAGTTAATCCTAGATGTTATTACTGTTTTTCTCTTGCATTTGTTGTTGGATGTAACTGGGACCCTGTGTACATAATCTCGTTTTCATCACATGTACCACATGCGGTGCAAATGACAATAAAGACTCTCTGACTCTGACTTAAATATCATTTATGCACCTAATTATCTGCTGTGCCTGTTTTATAAAGAGTGCTGGCATTGAGTGACAGACAGATTATCATTTTGATTCTAAAGAGCCCCTGAAATAACCTTAACAATATTTTTGTAGGTTATTGGTACGTATTTATACAGACAATAAATTAAAATGTCAGCATTACTATTGCAAATCCCAAATTACGGTTGGCCTTTAAAGACGGTGTTAAAGTTCTGGTGTCATTATTGTTGTATATTTTCTCTTTCAAACCCTGATGGTGCAGAGGTTGGAGTGAATGGAAGGGCCAGAGCTGCCTCGAGCTGCAGCCGGTTGTCTAAAATGACTCATCTGCTTCTTGATGTGATGAGTTGTGACCAGACATTTTAATCCGGCCAACCGTGACAGCTGAAAGTTATCTGACTGTCGAGTTGGCCAAGAAGTATTGCTTTGTCTGTTGGTCCCTTAGAGGCTTCATTTAATGCAGCTAAATCAATATAAATGATCTTTTTGTCCCTTTTTGTGGAGTATCCTCCATTCTTCTATTTGTGTGCTGGATAACTTGAAAAATGCACAATGTGCTGTCTTCCATTTTGGTGTGTGACTGCATCTACGTGTAATGGTAAGTGGTAAATGGACTGTACAGCGAGCGCCTTTCTTTCTTATTGTGCTTTACAACCCAATCTGTGCCTCATTTACCCATTCATACAGCACTAGATCTGTACAAAGCTAAGTGAACAAATCATCTTAAAGAGACTACAGTATTTTCCGGTGTATAGGTCACACGTTTTTATGTTTTTTCAAGGCCTGCGACCTATACTCAGGTGGTGCGACCTATATATGGCTTGTTATCACTTTTGGTGAAACAAATGTTTAAATCCAGCTCATTTCACAATTACGTTCATTTATTAAGGAAAAGTTCAGCTCAGACATATATTTGCTATAATTTTTATCAAACAAATAATTGTTTTTAAGTGTTAATCTTCTTAAAAGCCTTGCTGTGCGCTCCTGTGGCAGACATTTGCAGCAGAGCTAAACGTAGGTGCGACCTATACACCGGTGCGACCTATCTAGGGATTTTTCCAATCTATTGGTGATAATTGGACAATGCGACCTATACACAGGTGCGACCTATACACCAGAAAATACTGTAATCAGAGCTTTACCCCATTCATACACTGATGGGACACATATCAGAGGCAATGAGGGTTCAGTGTCTTGCCCAGGGACACTTCAGCATGTGACTGCTGGTGGATTCAAACTCCCAACTCTTGCATTGGAGGACTACTGCTCTAACTACTTACCACTGCCGCCCAATAAATAATTACCATAATAAAGGCCACTATCAAAAATTGGGTTGCCACAGCAAAATTCAAAATGGCCCCCAATACTGTATATGTCAACTGGGCACCCCAATCATTTGAGGAAACTTTGTTTTCTATTTTTTTAATTGCGTTAAAATAGTTTCCTCAAAAGATTGTGATGGCCGTTGGGGTGGCTGAGGAACGTTCTATTGTGGCTGGGCAAGGCCACTATAGGCCACCCTCTAGCACCTCCCATGCACCGCATGGTGAATACAATTTTTCCCTCCGCTCACCAGGATTCATCAATCTGCATCACTTCAAACAAGCAAAACATAAAAAGAAAAAAGAACAACTACCCCCCTTCTTATATTCAGTTTGTCTCCAACCAACTTGAACATCTCACATTAAATGGTAAATGGTAAATGGAGCTTATTTAAATAGCGCTTTCCAGCCCCCTGTGAGGAGCCCCAAAGCGCTTTACAATACCAGCCATCCACCCATTCATACACACATTCATACACCGGTAGTGGTAGCCTGCCTTGCAAGGCGCCATCCAGACCTACCGGGAGCAACTCAGGGTTAAGTGTCTTGCCCAGGGACACAACGACACATGGTGGGTGGATGCGGGATTCGAACCTCCAACCTTCCGATCGGGGGTCGTCTGCCATTACCACTGTGCCACGGCCGCCCCTTAATGTTAAAAACATTAAGGTTAACTTACATTCTCTGTTCAATTCCTGTCCAGAAAAAACACTCACCTTAAAAACTACAAACATTCACTCTTTAAATCGTTCAGCGATAGGTGTACCGCTTGTTCTTAGGTGCACGAAAGTAAGAAGAAACAGCTCGAGGCATCATTTTGGTGTAGTCACACCGAACAGCGTTTTGGCAGCAGGAGCGTCCAGTTTACATGTAAAGTCAATGGTGGACGCGCTTCCAGCCACGTCTTGGCGTCGGGCGTCACGTCGCGTGCGTGTTGAGCGTGCTGGGAAGCGTTTTTCCGTGCACGTGAACCGGCTTCAGCCTCCAAACCGCGCATTCAACATGCTGAAGATTTTGCGGTTCAAACTTTCAAACGCCGCTCAACTCTCCCTGATTGGTTGGTGTGTCAACCAATCAGGGAGAGTCGGGTGGAGAAGAGAGGGGGAGAAGAGAGGAGGAGAAGAGACGGGGAGAGTCCCCCTATGTGACGCGGAAACGAGGGTGCGCGCGCACTATGTGACGTATTGTTTGTTGGTCACAGAAAAGACCCGCGAGGTCGTGTACTATGGAAGAGAAACTCATTGTAGCTGTGTGTTCGCGACAAGTCCTTCACGACCAGTCAAGTCTGCTCCACAGAGACGGAAATAAAAAGCTCCTCGCCTGGCGGAGTGCGCAGGACTCTGTGCGCAGGACTCTGTATACCGGTAAGCTCCTCCCACACACCCCGCAGCTGTTTCGCGTTCTGGCGTTCTGGTCCAAGTAGGTCTGGACACCAAGCTGTTTGGTGTAACCACATGGTGTGGTTACACCGAACAGCTTTTCACCCTCCAAAAAGCTCCTCACGCACGCAAGTGGACGCACTTGGTGTCCAGACCTACTTGGACCAGAACGCCAGAACGCGAAACTGCTGCGGGGTGTGTGGGAGGAGCTTACCGGTATACAGAGTCCTGCGCACAGAGTCCTGCGCACTCCGCCAGGCGAGGAGCTTTTTATTTCCGTCTCTGTGGAGCAGACTTGACTGGTCGTGAAGGACTTGTCGCGAACACACAGCTACAATGAGTTTCTCTTCCATAGTACACGACCTCGCGGGTCTTTTCTGTGTCCCACAAACAATACGTCACATAGTGCGCGCACCCTCGTTTCCGCGTCACATAGGGGGACTCTCCCCGTCTCTTCTCCTCCTCTCTTCTCCCCCTCTCTTCTCCACCCGACTCTCCCTGATTGGTTGACACACCAACCAATCAGGGAGAGTTGAGCGGCGTTTGAAAGTTTGAACCGCGAAATCTTCAGCATGTTGAATGCGCGGTTTGGAGGCTGAAGCCGGTTCACGTGCACGGAAAAACGCTTCCCAGCACGCTCAACACGCACGCGACCTGACGCCCGACGCCAAGACGTGGCTGGAAGCGCGTCCACCATTGACTTTACATGTAAACTGGACGCTCCTGCTGCCAAAACGCTGTTCGGTGTGACTACACCAAAATGACCAGAAAGTTGTGTGACTACACCAAAATGACTTTAGCTGCATTGTAGTGAGCAGGTTGCTGTTGTAATTGATATTTTACTAAAACACCATTGGCAAGCCAGACTAAGTGGCAATAATGAATTGTTAAAGCCAGAAATATGAATGTTGAACTTGTTTTATGTGCACCGAGTGACGCACATGACAACTCTCTGACTCCCGGGTTCAGTTTGTTGCTGGTGATTAATTATTCAGGTGTAGGAAAGACAAACTTCTGTAGCTACTCTTTTAAACTGTCTCTTTCTCTTAGACCCACATACAGACGCACATGTATGCAAGCTCATAAATGTCCATTCTCAGAAAACTTGAGAGACCCTAATGAGCTGGTAGCATGCTGGAGGTTGGTTCTTGTGTGTTTCTGGGCTGTGAGTAGCATCTGGGAAAGAAATGTCTTAAGCCCACAGGGAGGACGTCCACTGTGATATTTATTTGGAGATACACGCATACAGTGTACTGAGACTATTATCTCTTGCATGTAGAGGACATCTAAATTAAACATTGATGCAGTTTGGGGCATACCAACAGAAAAATGCTCAGAAGAAGAAAATAATTTAAGGTTTAAAGCAGGTTCTACTTTAAATTCCTTAAAGCAGGGGTGTCCAATTGGGATCCTCTGGGGCCACTATCCTGCATGTTTTAGAAGTTTCCCTGCTCCAGCACACCTTATTAGAATTAATGTGTGATTAACAGACTTCTGCAGGATATGAAGAGGTAATGTAATATTGAATCAGGTGAGTTGGAGCAGAGAAAGAAGTAAAACACCAGGATAGTGGTCCGCAAAGACCAGGATTGGAGACCCCTGACTTAAAGAACTGTATACAATATTGCCCAGGACGTTTAGTACCAGAGTTTTAAACTAAGATATTCTTATAATGAGAAGGAAAATGGTTCAGTGGGTAAATGATGCTATACCTGTACATATTCTTATTTGCTTGGAATTAGAATCAAAGATGACTTTCGGCTCCTTTCATGCAAACTTTTTTGCTTCATTTCTGTAAAATTGACAGAGTTAACACGATACTTTGTACATTAATAGTAAGTAACGTATTTTGAGGTCAACGTCATTTTTGTGATGACTAAAGTGGATTAGGTGTTGCAGCCATTTTGATAGACAGTGATACCAAATATATATTCAGTTGTTGGATGCACATTCCATATTTATTTTTAGAGAATTGTCGTATTCTGCCGTACAGAGTGCAGAACCCAAATGCAGGAGGATGACAGGAGGCACGTGAAAAATCTAAAATATTTATTTGACAAAAACAACAAGCTGATGGGGCAGCTTTACTCACGAATAACTGGACAGAGGACGGAAGGCAGACACACACCATAAAAACAATCCAGAGACAAAGACAAGACGAAGAGGAACTGAATATATACACAGACACAGATTAGGACGATAGAAACCTGCAGTGATTAACATCTGCAGCGATTAACATGAGACACAGATGAGACAGGGGCTAAACACAAGGAAGGAAAACACTGAGAGCTGGAAACATGAGGAAACGAAACAGAGACAGGACCAAAATCCCACAGTGCCCCCCACTCAAGGGATGTCTCCAAGGATGAGCTACATCCAACTTGGGTGGGAGGCGGGACAAACACAGGACAGACCAAGACTGAGAAACACAGAGGACCAAAAGAACAAAAAAAATGGCAGGAACAAACCCTGGGGAACACCAAGCACAAAATACAAAACAACAAAATCCCAAGACCCCAACCCAGAGTTAAGGCAGGTCTGGGGTTCCAGCGGACAACCTGGTGACTGTCCCCAATGAGGCAGGTGATCAGGAGGGCAGCCTGAAAACCATCCACCCTTCATCCATCTCGGGGTAGCACAGGTGACCATCTGTGCCCTCTCGGCCTCAAACAGGCAAGGACCCTTTGGGCAAACCAGGGGCGAGGACCTCTACAGGCAGGTCAGGGATGAGGACCTCTGCATGCAGGTCAGGGACGAGGACCTCTGCAGGCAGGTCAGGGGCGAGGACCTCTACAGGCAGGTCAGGGATGAGGACCTCTGCAGGCAGGTCAGGGACGAGGACCTTTGCAGGCAGGCCAGGGACAAAGGCCTCAGGCGGGTCGGGATCTTCTGCGGTCGAACTACAGGTGGAGACGGTGGACAGACTAGGGACAAGGACCTCTGATGAATCAGGGACTGTGACCTCAGGTGGGCCGGGATATTTGGCGGATCTGTGGGGATTAAAATGATACACAGGTGAGACAGGGGCTGAACACAAGGAAGGAAAACACAGAGCTGGAAACATGAGGAAACAGACAGAAACAGGACCAAAATTCCACAAAAATTTTGTTGAAATTTGCCAAAGGTTGATGAGATATTTTGCTAACAGACAAATTGTTTTAATAGTTAATACGACAAAATGTTATCAAAAATGTTGTGCAATGTGTGGCATTCAGAGTGTGTTGGAAATGATGTGCAGCTCACACACATGTGCACTTAGACATGGGCAAAATCATGATCTCCCTTTCGCCTTTAGCAGGAGAAGGTAACATTGACAGTGAAAATGTGTGAAAGATCTTTCTGGATTAGCAGCTCAGCTCGGTTCTCTGTACAAAGTAGTGTAGTATAAAAAGAGAAGTAACTTTTTTCTACAGCCTCATGAAATCCTACTGATTAAGATGGATTCATTTAGTGCCCTTTAAGCTTGGTGTCAGACCCCAATGTGAAAAAAGACTTGTGTGTGTGTGAGATAGGAGTATGATCTTACATCCACTGCTAAATCTATATTCTAGAGGGCACCTGAGTCAAGTTCTGCACAGGAAAACTCATATAAATGTAAATATGTTTCACTTAAAGCAACAATGTTAAAGTCAAAGTGAAACCCAGGAAATTGACAAAGATTTGTTTCTATTTTGATGGTATCCACTCTTGGAGACAAAGAATATCCAATTAGGATAGTGGTCATGGTTTAATATTTTACGTATACCTGTATATATATTGTGGCTGCAAAACAACTTGGTGTTTAATAGCACTGCTGCCTCACAGCAAGAAGTTCCTGGGACCAATCTCTGGTTTGGACTTGGGGCATTTTTGTGTGGACTTTGTATGTTCTTCTTGTTGGTTTTCTCCCACAGTCCAAAAAAACCTATCTGTTAGGCTGCCTTCAGGACCAGGCCTCCCTTGCAAAAGAGACACGTGCTCTCAAAGGGACTTGCCTAGTTAAATTAAATTAAATTCAGTTTATTTATATAGCACCAAGTCACAACAGCATTTATCTCAGGGCACTGAACAAATGCATTCATATACATAAAAAAATATAACAAATAATAATCAATTAATAACATTATTTATCTAAGGTAGGGTAGCCAGCAGTTTGCATTAAATAATGGCAACTTTATATTTTTTAAATAAATGTCAAATAGACATCAACAAATATACTCATCCATAAATTGATACTTTAATTTAGAATAAACTGCATCCATAGCTGTGCATTCATTCATTTTCTGCTGTTTTCAGGGTCTGGTGATAGAGCGAATTGGAAGAAGACCCCTCCTCATATTTGGTTTCTCCTCCATGGCTGTATTCTTCAGCTTGCTTACAGTTTTTCTCAACTTCCAGGTAAATCAGTTGTTCTCTTCTTCAAACCCTACTGTGTGAATTTTCTGCTGTCTCACTATGTTGGTAGTTATTGTGAGCAAACAATAATCTCGCAATGAATGCTTTTAGAACTTTAACCTTACTTACTTACTCTTGTTGGCTTTCAGGATAGCGTTTCATGGATGCCATACCTCAGTTATGTCTGTATACTGGCTGTGATTGCAGCCTTTTGCTCTGGACCAGGTAAAGCTTCCATTTTTATCCAAACTGTATTTAAAATAAACAGTGTAAATGCTCTGAACACATGAAGATATTGACTTCTTTAAATTTGCCTGTAAATCAGTTTGGTCTCTGTTGAATAATCAATGTGACTTTCCCCATCTGCACTCTGGAATAATTAGCAAACTAGCATGGCACTGATCCTCACAGTGAAAGGTTTTGTCCTATATTAGCATACTAAGCAGGAGCTATACGTTATTGTATATGCATGGCTCTACACATGCACTATGGACGGTGTGAGTGCACGCTTTGCATCTTGGTGTGAGGTTGACTTTGTGTCAAGGAGAGACCACTACTGTCTCACTGCGCACATCGGTTAGGAGTAATTACACCTCTGGGGAGTGGGGGTTGTGGGAGTGTGTTGCAATGAAGAGCTCACACAACAAGATGAAGATCCTTCACAATTGTCACATATGGAACATAAAGTGAAGTTTGTTACATTTTTATAACCGGATCATGGTCTTGGAAATTTAAAATATCTTGAGGCAGGCACGAATGCATGTAGCTTGGCACTGCCACCTCTCTATATTAAAGGGGACCAAAGATGCAAAATTCACTTTTTAATGTTTTTTTTACTCAACTTTGGTTAAGTACTTCTTAAAAAAACAGTCCTAGGGCCAAAAAAATACACCCAGTGGTATATTTACTCTAAGTATATTTATTTTTCAGTGATATAAATGTCTCGTTTTCAAATCCAATGGCTTGTGATGTCACAAGCGCCAGGACAACCCACCCCAACCTGAGTCCAGCCCCTCACCTAGCAACCCCTGGTGCGGCTCAACCCACTTCAGTATATAAGACGTCACAGTTGTTTTTCCTGAGTTCATCTCAGAGTTCGATGTTTCATTGTTAAAATGTAGTACCGCTAATAACTAATTATTAGGCATATAACGGTATTAGTGGGTGTACCGAACCGTTTTGGTACAGCACCTGCATACCGTTTCGGTTATTTTTTCACTCATTGAACGTTAATATATGCGCCACGGAACAAAATTTCCTGGGCGCGTTTCAGCACTGAGCTATTATCGCGAAGCACGCGCAGCTCGCGCAGCCTTTAGCCGTTAGCTTCTCACTATGGTCTCCTGTTTGGGAACGTTTCTTGTTAAAAGACGAGCGGCGCGCACATTCAAAGCTGTGTGTGTGGACTGTTGTTTCATGAAGAGACTGGCTCTGCAGCAGACAGCACGTCTCACGTGAACGCGCTTGAAACTACGTCATCGGAATGTGAACGAGCAGCTTGCAACAGCGCTAACAACAGCTGCATTTAAACTACTTTTATCAGGTAAATCATATCAGTCCAGAGCAATAACAAAAACTGTGAGTTTTTAAATATCGGAATGGAAGTCTGAATGTTGTTATTATGCGCAGGCTTTAAAGTTATTGATCCTCGCTACGAACATCCATCACTCAAAATGTTCAGAACTTTATGAAAAAACAAAAACTGATGTCAACAAGCCCTGGAGCAAAGCCCTGCCCTAATAGGTAATGTATTGTTCTTTTATTATTATTATCTGTGGAATGTTCTGGAGAGTGATGTTAAAAATGCAAAATCAATGTATACATTTAAGAAAAAGGTCAAAAAGGACTTGCTCAAAAACTATATATGATGTAGCTTAGTGTGTTTGTGTATTACAGTTAGAAAAATTAAGTAGTTATTCATTTTGTGATGTAGTTTGAAGGTTATCATTGTTTGAACAAACTGTGAAATAAGGGGCAGATATAATAAGATTTCATCTTCTTTCTGCTCCTTTCATTTTATCCTACTTGTATTCTTGTATCTGATGAAACTGTTTTGTATTGTTCTTTTAAAATGAATGAATAAACATCAAATCAAAATTATCTAAATAATCTTTTTTATTCAAAATCATAATCTTATTAACTTTTTTTTTTTTTTTATTGTGTTTTATTTCCAGTCTGGGACAGACATCCACCAGAGATCACCTGCAGCTAAGAAGTGTGTGATGACTGAACTGAACTCTGAACTTTTCCAGCACCTGTCCCACCAAGAAGAAGTTGTGAGTACAGTAATGAGGACAAATACAGCCACACTGATGCTACTGGACAAAAACTTGATTAGTTAGATTGTAAACAGTCTGTTGCTGCTTATTGTTCTGACTGTTATTGTATTTATTAAGATTTTTATTATTGTTAAAATAGTTTTATTGTAGAGTGCTGTTTATTTAAAATATCATCCAAATGGGTCACTTTTATTTATTACTACCGGTACAATACTGTACAGTACAAACGTATTTTTGGCATATTTTCAAAATAAACAGTTTGTAAGTCTTTATTTTGTCCCTTTTTTTTTGTACCAAAAATAAACCGAAAATAAACCAAACCGAGCCCTCCTTGTAGTTGAACCGAACCAAAATGTGATTTTAGCGTACCGTTACACCCCTACTAATTATCTATCAGTAAAAACGAAAAAACTTATTTACGGGCTCTTAAATCAACCGGACGACTGCTCACGGACCATATCCGGTCCACGCCGGATGTGGTCCGTGAAAAAAGTGGTCCCCGCTAGAGAGAGCGTGTATAGCAGTTAGCAGCCAGTGTGTTACTCTGCAGCCTTATTGCTTGTTTTCGAAGAGTCAGACGAAGAGTTTTTAACATGGAGGGTGAACTTATGGATGTTTCTCAGCGGCCTACGCGACGCGTCAGCGCCTCATTTGCCCTGCCCAAAATGGCGTCTGCCTCTGGGTCTGACTCAGGGTCCCCTTTGGAGGGCGGAGTTAATGTAAACAGATTTTTGAAGGGCGTGGCCTTCAGAGCTCATTATCATAAACAGCCTGTTCAGAACGGAAGTCAGAAAAGGCACAACTAGAAAGGGGATATTTTATTATCTAAGAATTATTTTGTGCATTAAATTGAATGAACATGGTCTGGATAGCCCACAGACATACCATAAAAATTTATAAAACCAATATTTGGTTCCCTTTAAAACACTGGTCATTAATGTCTTGCTCATGAGCACTATATGGTAATCATACAGAAAGGAAATATGTTTTTCCATGCACATGGATAATTTATGGCCTCTTGAAACAATTGAAGCTTTTCAATGGGAGGGGAAGAGCAGAATATACTCGCGAGGGATGGCCCCTGTAGTGTTTAGAGCCTTTGAGTGGATAAATGAGGAGCCATAGTTCCTCTGAAGTTGCTTCACCATGGGAACGGTGGCCCAGATATATCAGTTGTACAACAAAGTAAATGTTCCTCTTTAAAAAGGTAACATGGACATATTCCTGTTCAACATACCAAGGGGTATAACCACAGATTTTCTTTTCATTTTTGCATCCATGCTTCAAATTAACTTTTATTCATGTTTTTAAATGGCAAGTTTTTACTTGTATTTTTCTTTCCTATAATGGATCCATCTATTTACCATAACCTACTTCCAGTTGTTCTGGGGTTATGGGAGATGGGTGAGGTTGAGCATTTGTCTTAAAGGTCCACCGACATGATTTTTTTACTATTCATAAAATTGCTCAAT
>JBBPBX010000352.1:109508-136948 GCA_038048925.1 Garcialebias charrua
ATATATATATATTTTATCATTTAAATATGTTCCTTTATGCAAACAAAATGATAAATCACTTTAATTTTGCTTTAAAAGTGATTTTGAACTTCAAGCCGTGTTTAATCATGGGAAATCTGATTACACCCGAACGCACCATCTGTGATGTCACACCGGGCAGAGCTCTGGGCTTGTCACAGTGTGCAGGTATGAGCAGCTCCACATGAAGGTAAGTCTGATACAGCATCAGACCTAAATTAGATCCTGTTGTTTCTTGTTCCATCACCCAAACTATTTTCTGCTTCCCAAAATGAAGACAAATAACTCAAATCTTCACATAGATTGCTAAATTCATCTGGTTTTAAATTGTCTGCTATTAAAGAGACCAGAGCCCTCTGCCCAGTGTTACGTCACAGATGGTGCGTTTGTGTGTAATTGGATTTCCCATGATTAAACACGGCTTGAAGTTCAAAATCACTTTTAAAGCAAAATTAAAGTGATTTAGCATTTTCTTTGCAAAAATGAACATATTTAAGTGATAAGATATATATTTAGAGCAATTTTATGAAAATTAAAAAATCATGTCAGTGGGGCTTCAAGCTGAAAAGTCTTTTTTATTGTCTGAACCCTTCAATGAAATTTTTGCCATTTTGTTGACATAAATTAAAGGTGTCTGTGTATCTTGGATAATATACAGTATGAACAGTTTTTCTTATATTTGCCTTCCAGCCACAAAACATTTCATTTTTTGTTTGACTTTGTGTTTTTCTTTCCAGTCCATGTTTGTACCACAAGTACTTTCTTCAGTTCTTCTTTTGACGTTTTTAATGCTGTTATTTATAAAATACATTGTATCATCTATTATTTTAGATCTTATATTTTGATCTAGTTATTCTTTATTTTTCTTATTTAGACACTGAATTTTTATTATTATTATTATTATTATTATTTCTTGGCTTTTTTTGTCTTTATTTAAAGATCATCAAATGTTTTAACTGCTTAGGTACATACAACAATCTTGCTACTAGTGGTCGTTTGCTAAATCAGTAAATATGATTTACCAATTCCTTAACTTGCTTAAATTACATAAAAAATATTCTATTATTTTAGATATTACATTTTCAATTTCTTTACACAGATCTCTCCTCTCTTTGTCAGTCTGGTATTTGTAGCAGTCAAAGCCTTTATTTACACTCAGATCACTCGAGACATAGAGTAAAGCTCAGATTTCTCCTTCACCTACAGGGTGTATCTTCTAATGTTCTTTTTTTGGATTAACTTATGCTGCACTTGATGAGCCTCAGCAAAAGATAATTTGTGATGTGTTTTGGGATTTTACAACCTTCCACAGAGTAGTGAAGGGATTTTCAACGGTGTTCAATGAGCCAGAGTCTCTTTGAAAATGATAAAGATTTATTGACAGGCACAGGTTAACAGAATAATCAGATATAAAACATGAAAATGATAAATTCAATGTGCACATAGAACGGATGAGCAAACTCAGACCTGACGTGCCCGAAGTCCTCCAAGAATGCTGAATTTCCCTAGCTGTTGTGTGATAATATGTGGCTTCTTTTGGTGTGTGATTGGCTGTTCTACTGATAAAATCCTGGTTGCCGGGACAACGGCCCCCAGGTCTCATGCTGCCCTGCTACAGCAAGATTCTTTACGTTCTTGTGTGTGTGTGGCTTCTCTTTGTCTTCATTAAGACATAAAGAGTTTTATGTATTATGTATATGTTTATATATGTCTGTACCGTGGACTTTATGTACTTTTATGTGTATGCACCAGTTGGTCTGTATTTAGAATGTCACTATGTGTGTTTTATATTTTTTAGTGATGTTCTGTGACTCAGTTTGATTTCTGGGCTGGCCCCAGGAATGTAGACATCCCTGTTTGGCCTACCCTGTGTTGTTGAAAAACATCAGTTCCACTTGTGTGGAATAACCGCTTCCAAGCTGCACAGTAAACATGTTTGCACAAACCAACATTTGTGAATACATTGATAATACTTAATACTTTGTTTACAGTACACTTGTATCTTAGGTTCAATCAGAATATCATATTAAAAGGTATCTAATTCTTCAGTAGGAAGAGAAACGTCTTCCTTCCTCCTTTTCCGTTTAGGTGCTTTAATCCAAATCATGGGTTTGAAGATATTTGTCATTATTCAAAATAGGAACACACCTTTCAGTCTTTCTGGTTATATTACCACTATCCCACCCTTTGTTGCACCGTTTGTTACAATCTGTAAATTCATAATTTGTAGACCTATTGTAGATGTTACAGTATATTACCCCACAAGTTTTTATCATCCTGTTTACCTTTCTGCTTACTTTCACTCACACACCTTATCTCAAGTCATCTGATTTTATTGCTTTTATGACTGATGCTGAACTCTCCACCCCCCACCCCCCAACAAAATACATTATGAGGTAAAACATAACTCTTAAACTTGTGTCTGCAATGTAATCAGTGCAGAATAAGCAGGTATTTCTAATCTTGTGAATGGTTGTTTGTAAAAAGCAACTTTTAATGTACAAATTACTCTGTGTTAAAATAATACAACACTGAGTTTGTAAGGGCCTACAAATCATGCATGTAGTTCTATGTTGTCCCATTTGACAGTGTGATCAGTAGGCTTATTTGTGCCTTCACAGTGGCCTGAATGGTCTATGTTGCTTTTATAGGCCAATATTGCAGTTGTCAAACTTGCACAAAGTCAGCACAATAGCCACAACACACTCACATCAAAGGGGGGTACTGTGGTGTTAGTATAATGCTGTAAAGGCTTTAAAGAATATACTGAGCATCTTAGATCCTCAGCACAAAAAAAGTTTTTCTTCTTCTTGTGCTTTTCTGGTAGTTGGGTTTTGAACATTACTGTCTGAAGTACTAACAGCATACATTTTCTGTAATTTATTTTTTAAAACTTTGTCAGTCACATAAAAAAATAAAAATTTTAGGGGCATACTCAGTGTGTTGGAGAGATGCTAATCATTTTCAACAAGTTGTTTCCCATTACAATAGTAAGCAATATTATGAAGAGGGTTTTGTTCATGTATTGTGGAGATTTTTTATTTACCAATGTTCTTTGAGTCAAGTGATGAAACCAGCCACTAGGGCGCACAAGCCAGTGTATCTCTTGTGCCGGTCCCAAGCCCGGGTAAATGGTGAGGGTTGTGTCAGGAAGGGCATCCGATGTAAAACACTTTTGCCAAAACCATAATGTGAGTTCATCAAAGTGAAACCATACCGGAACGGTCGAGGCCCGGGTTAACAACAATTGCAACCGGTGCTGTTGACAAACAGGATGCCAGCAGAAATTGTACTACTGTTAGTCGAAGACCCCGAGGAGGGAAATGTGTCAGGAGACAGAGGGAGAGGAGGAAAGTGAAGAATGTAGGACTGAGGGTTGCAACTCTAAATGTGGGGACAATGACAGGCAAAGGTAGAGAGCTGGCTGACATGATGCAGAGAAGAAAGGTAGATGTTTTATGTGTCCAAGAGACCAAGTGGAAGGGCAGCAAGGCTCGCAGTATTGGAGCAGGGTTCAAACTGTTTTACCATGGTGTGGATAGAAAGAGAAATGGAGTAGGGGTGGTCCTGAAGGAGGAGTTGGCAAAGAATGTAGTAGAGGTGAAGAGAGTGTCAGATAGGGTGATGTGTCTGAAGGTAGAAGTAGAAGGTCTGATGCTAAACATAGTCAGTGGTTATGCTCCACAGGTTGGATGTGATGGGGAGGAGAAAGATACATTTTGGAAAGATTTGGATGAAGTGATAGAGAGTATTCCCAGGGAGGAAAGAGTGGTGATTGGAGCAGACCTGAATGGACATGTTGGTGAAGGAAACAGAGGGGATGAGGAAGTGATGGGTAGGTTTGGTGTCAAGGAAAGAAACCAGGAAGGACAGATGGTGGTGGATTTTGCCAAGAGAATGGAAATGGCTATAGTCAATACCTATTTCCAAAAGAGGGAGGAACATAGAGTGACCTATAAGAGTGGAGGAAGGAGTACACAGGTCGACTACATTCTGTGTAGAAGAGGAAACCTGAGGGAGATTGGAGACTGTAAGGTTGTGGCAGGGGAGAGCGTGGCCAGACAGCATCGGATGGTTGTGTGTAGAATGACTGTTGTTGTGAAGAAGAGAAAAAGAGTAAAATCAGAGAAGAAGACCAAATGGTGGAAGCTAAAGAAGGAAGAATGTTGTGAGAAATTCAGAGACGAGCTGTTAAAGGCTCTGGGTGGTAAGAAAGAGCTTCCAAGTGACTGGGCTACTACAGCAACAGTAATTAGAGAGACAGGTAGGAAGGTACTTGGTGTGTCATCTGGACAGAGAATGGATGATAAGGAAACCTGGTGGTGGAATAGTGAAGTGCAGGACGCCATTCAAAGAAAGAGATTAGCCAAGAAGAAATATGACAGTGAGAGGACTGAAGAGAGGAGACAGGAATATAAGGAGATGGGACATAGAGCAAAGAGGGAAGTAGCTAAGGCAAAGCAGAGGGCGTACAATGAGTTGTATGGGAGACTGGACACTAAAGAGGGCGAGAAGGACTTGTACCGATTGGCAAGACAGAGGGATCAGGCTGGAAAGGATGTGCAGCAGGTTAGGCTTATTAAAGATGGGAATGGTAATGTTCTAACAAGTGAGGAGAGTGTGATAGGAAGATGGAAGGATTACTTTGAGGAGCTAATGAATGAAGAGAATGAAAGAGAAAGAAGAGTGGAGGTCATAGAAACTGTGGACCAGGAAGTGGGAAAGATTAGTGAGGGTGAAGTCCGGAAAGCTTTGAAAAGAATGAAGGGGAAGGCAGTAGGACCTGATGACATACCAGTGGAGGTTTGGAAATGTCTTGGAGAGGTGGCAGTGAAGTTTTTGACTCAAATATTCAATGGAATATTTGAGGGTGAGAAAATGCCTGAAGAATGGAGAAGTGTAGCCTGGTTGGAACCAGACCCATGTCCTTCACTTCGCTTTGGACTAGGGTCTGGCATTCCTCCCATTGAAAACGATTTCTCCTGGAGATTTTTGAATGGACCAATCAGAGAACAGAAGGCGGAGTTTTGTTAGTTTAGCCTGGCGAGGTCCAGGCTATCAGATAAATTGCTCAGAAACCACTCGGTGGATATTTTTTCTGCCACCAGTGTGTAATTATATGTCTTTAATTTACTGACTGTTGGCCTAGATGAAACATTTGAGATAAAATTCGATTTTTTATCATTTATTTTCGTAGCGCACCCGAGGCTGTTTGGAAAATATCAAACCGAAACTATTTAAATCCAGCAGATTTGACCATTTCGTGAATTGATTTAGGAACTGTTAAGCTCAGGAACACTTCTGATATAACGTCAGCTAAAAAATATATTTTTTATCAGCAGAGAAATAATAGTTTTTTACCTTGTTTTGATGAAAATTCCTTCGTGGCGGCAGCCATTTTGAATGACGACGTCAGTCGACATCGTTCAAAACTCCGCCTTCTGCTCTCTGATTGCTCAGGAACACTTCTGATATAACGTCAGCTAAGAAATATATTTTTATCAGCAGAGAAATAATAGTTTTTTACCTTGTTTTGATGAAAATTCCTTCGTGGCGGCAGCCATTTTGAATGACGACGTCAGTCGACGTCGTTCAAAACTCCGCCTTCTGCTCTCTGATTGCTCAGGAACACTTCTGATATAACGTCAGCTAAGAAATATATTTTTTCTCAGCAGAGAAATAATAGTTTTTTACCTTGTTTTGATGAAAATTCCTTCGTGGCGGCAGCCATTTTGAATGACGACGTCAGTCGACGTCGTTCAAAACTCCGCCTTCTGCTCTCTGATTGCTCAGGAACACTTCTGATATAACGTCAGCTAAGAAATATATTTTTTATCAGCAGAGAAATAATAGTTTTTTACCTTGTTTTGATGAAAATTCCTTCGTGGCGGCAGCCATTTTGAATGACGACGTCAGTCGACGTCGTTCAAAACTCCGCCCCTTCTGTTCTCTGATTGGTCCGAACAAAAATCTACCGGAGAAATGGTTGTGGATGGGAGAAGTCCCAGACTGTGCAGTGAAGGGAAATGAGAATTGAGCGGAGCTGTGCAGGAAGGCGAGGGCCAGGCTAGGAGAAGTGTGATGCTCATTTTTAAGAACAAGGGTGATGTACAGAGTTGTAGCAACTACAGGGGAATTAAGTTGGTGAGCCACACGATGAAGATCTGGGAGAGAGTTGTGGAAGGAAGGCTTAGACAAGAGGTGACTATCTGTGAGCAGCAGTATGGTTTCATGCCAAGAAAGAGAACCACAGATGCCATCTGTGCTTTGAGGATGTTGATAGAGAAATACAGAGAGGGTCAGAAAGAACTCCATTGTGTGTTTGTGGATTTAGAAAAAGCATATGACAGGGTGCCAAGAGAGGAGGTGTGGTATTGCATGAGGAAATCTGGAGTGGCAGAAAAGTATGTTAGACTGGTACAGGACATGTATGAAGACAGCAGGACAGTGGTGAGATGTGCTGTAGGAGTGACAGATAGCTTCAAGGTGGAGGTGGGATTGCATCAAGGATCGGCTCTGAGCCCCTTCTTGTTTGCTCTGGTGATGGACCGACTAACAGATGAGGTCAGGCAGGAATCCCCATGGACTATGATGTTTGCAGATGACATTGTGATATGTGGTGAGAACAGGGAACATGTGGAAGAGAACTTGGAGAGGTGGAGGTATGCACTTGAAAGAAGAGGAATGAAAGTCAGCCGTAGTAAGACAGAGTACATGTGTGTGAATCCAGTGGAACAGTGAGGCTACAAGGAGCAGAGGTCACAAAGGTGCAGGACTTCAAGTACTTGGGGTCCACTGTCCAGGAAAATGGGGAATGTGGTAAAGAGGTGAAAAAGAGAGTCCAGGCAGGATGGAGTGGATGGAGAAAAGTTTCAGGAGTGATTTGTGACAAAAAGGTGTCAGCAAAGGTCAAAGGAAAAGTTTACAAGACAGTGGTGAGACCAGCTATGTTGTATGGTCTGGAGACAGTGTCATTGACAAAAAGACAGGAGAAAGAACTGGAAGTAGCAGAAATGAAGATGCTGAGGTTCTCCTTAGGAGTGACAAGGATGGATAAGATCAGGAATGAGATCATCAGAGGTACAGCACATGTTGAACAACTGGGAGATAAAGTTAGGGAGGCCAGACTGAGATGGTTTGGACATGTCCAGAGGAGGGACAGTGGGTATATTGGTAGAAGGATGTTAGAAATGCAGCTGCCAGGAAAAAGACACAGAGGAAGGCCAAAGAGGAGATATATGGATGCAGTTAGAGAGGACATGAAGGTAGTTGGAGTGAGGACAGAGGATGCAGAGGACAGAGTGAGGTGGAGGAGGATGACTCGCTGTGGCGACCCCTGAAAAGGGAAAAGCCGAAAGTGTATATATATACCCTGATGCATGCTCAATAATCCAGGTAGAAAAATCTAAAAAAGCTAAGTCTGGTCCTCTGGACATTCAAAAAACAAAACAAAACAAAGCAAAAAAAAAAAAACTGTAGAAACGTTTCGTCTTTCGTCCGAAAGACTTCCTCAGTCTGAGAAGCTGTATTCAGCTCAGTCTTATAAATAGCACCCTCTCACAGTGTTACACAACCAGTTGGCTGATGACAGCCGAAACCAGCTGCTCACATGATCAAGGAGGACCATCAGCCTGACGATGGATCGTTAGCACCCTGATGGTTGTTTGCTATTCACAGAGGGCTGAGTGATACTAGCAATAACAGCATTGTAAGAGGGGGACAGTTGAACCCGGAGGCCTCCACCTCTGTTTAATGATGGACGGTTTCTTTTCACAAAGATGGCCTCCTTTACTCCTCTCTCAAACCATCGTTCCTCTCTATCAAGGATGTGAACATCTTCATCCCTGAAAGAGTGACCGCTGGCCTGGAGATAATAATAATAATAATAATAATAATAATGAATTCAATTTATAATGCACTTTTCATTAATAAAAATCTCAAAGTGCTAAGATGAGTGTAGACCGCAGAGTCCTGACCTGATGATGTTGATCTTCTGTGCTGGGCCATCCTTTTGGCCAGTGGCTGTTTAGTTTCCCCGATATAAGACTGATCACAGCCCTCCTGACACTGAACAGCATACACAATATTACTCTGTTTGTGCCGGGGGACTGGATCTTTGGGATGAACCAGTCTTTGCCGTAATGTATTTTGGGGTTTAAAAGCCACTGGGACGTTGTGTTTAGAAAATAAACGTCTCAATGTCTCTGAAACTCCCGCAACATACGGAATGACCACTGGTCTGGGTCTGGGTTCCTTCTTTTCACCTGATGGCTGGCTAGAGTCCTGTTTGGGTTTCTTCTCTGCTTTCAGGAAGGCCCAGTTAGGATATCCACATTTCTCTAGAGCCTGTTTTGTGTGTGATTTCTCCTTCTGTCTGGCTCCTGAGTTAGTGGGGACGCTGTCTGCTCTGTGATACAGAGTCCTGATGACTCCTAACTTGTGCTCCAGAGGGTGATGGGAGTCAAACTGTAAATACTGGTCTGTGTGGGTGGGTTTGCGGTACACCTCAGTTTGCAAATATCCTCTATCAGAAACTGAGACCTCACAGTCCAAGAAAGCCAACCTGCCATTTTTTACATCTTCTCGTGTGAACTTGATATATTTATCCACAGAGTTGATGTGATCAGTGAAATGTTGGACTTCCTGAGATTTAATTTTAACCCAGGTGTCGTCAACATACCTGAACCAATGACTTGGTGGTCTCCCTGAAAAGGACGTCAAGGCTCTCTTTTCTACCTCCTCCATGTACGGGTTGGCAACAATAGGAGAAACTGGAGACTCCATAGCACACCCATGTTTCTGCCTATAATATTGCTCCCCATACTATTGCCCCAATGTTGCTCCCCATAATATTGGGAATGATGCAGACAAAGTGGCATCATTCCCAAGAGCCTGGAACTGAAATTGTCGGTCAACGGGCACCGGGCAAGCAAGATCATTCAGAAGGCACAGACGCAGCTACTGAATAAACGGGTGAGACAGACCAATTTTACTATTGAGGCCTTGAAGGCCAAAGAAGAGCACATTAAACAAAAACTAACAATGTACCTGGATCAGACCACACTTCAGAAAGTGATGGACTGAACAGATCATTCACGCTTAGCACAGCATGTCAAGTCCAAGACTCGACAACAAAACACATTTAACTTACTGATAACTCGTCAATCGTCAACACCATCACAATTACAATAACAACACATTCAGTGTAAGACAACACTCCGATACACAGTTACATGCCAGGGAGACAGAAAAGTGGGTGAAGAATTTATCTGACAGACAGCTCACCCAGTCGGAGACAGAGATTCTTGCCAGGGGACTAAACTTTGCAGTGGCGCCAAGTAGAGTTCCGTTGGTGGAGATGATCACAACCACTGAGTCAGCCATCCGTAACAACAAAATTAAAGACTTTGAAGCAGAACAACTCAAAGTCAAAGTTTCAGCTTGTCTCAGTAATGCCAAACCACCACCTTCCAACATCAGTAGAGAAGAGAGAGATGCACTCACCACTCTTAGCAAGGACAAAATCATAATTCTCCCAGCAGACAAAGGAAGGTGCACAGTGATTTTGAACCAGAAAGACTATCATGAGAAAGTTATGTCACTCCTTAGTGACTTAACCACTTATGAACCGCTGAAAAGAGATCCAGGAAGTGGTTACAAGAAGAAGTTGATAGATTGCCTGAAAATTTTGAAGCAGGACAAGGCTATTGACAGGCCACACGCCAAGTCTGTATGGTTTACCCAAAATCCACAAACAAGGTGTACCTTTAAGACCAATTGTTAGCATGATTAACTCGGTCACTTACAATGTTTCCAAATATCTGGCATCTGTACTCATCCCTTTAGTTGGCAGCTCAGAACACCACATACAGAACACCATGGACTTTGTGGATAAGGTGAGGGATGTCATCATGGAGACTGATGAAACAATGGTCTCTTTTGATGTCACATCACTCTTTACGTGCATTCCTGTTGATGAAGCAGTAGAGGTGGTCTGTTTAAGGTTAAAATCAGACACCACTCTGAGCAACAGGACCACACTTTCCACAGAACAACTGTGTCAACTCTTGAAACTGTGCCTGCAGTCAACCTACTTCACATATGGGGAGCAATATTATAGGCAGAAACATGGGTGTGCTATGGGGTCTCCAGTTTCTCCTATTGTTGCCAACCTGTACATGGAGGAGGTAGAAAAGAGAGCCTTGACGTCCTTTTCAGGGAGACCACCAAGTCATTGGTTCAGGTATGTTGATGACACCTGGGTTAAAATTAAATCTCAGGAAGTCCAACATTTCACTGATCACATCAACTCTGTGGATAAATATATCAAGTTCACACGAGAAGATGTAAAAAATGGCAGGTTGGCTTTCTTGGACTGTGAGGTCTCAGTTTCTGATAGAGGAAATTTGCAAACTGAGGTGTACCGCAAACCCACACACACAGACCAGTATTTACAGTTTGACTCCCATCACCCTCTGGAGCACAAGTTAGGAGTCATCAGGACTCTGTACCACAGAGCAGANGGAGCAATATTATAGGCAGAAACATGGGTGTGCTATGGGGTCTCCAGTTTCTCCTATTGTTGCCAACCTGTACATGGAGGAGGTAGAAAAGAGAGCCTTGACGTCCTTTTCAGGGAGACCACCAAGTCATTGGTTCAGGTATGTTGATGACACCTGGGTTAAAATTAAATCTCAGGAAGTCCAACATTTCACTGATCACATCAACTCTGTGGATAAATATATCAAGTTCACACGAGAAGATGTAAAAAATGGCAGGTTGGCTTTCTTGGACTGTGAGGTCTCAGTTTCTGATAGATATTTGCAAACTGAGGTGTACCGCAAACCCACCCACACAGACCAGTATTTGCAGTTTGACTCCCATCACCCTCTGGAGCACAAGTTAGGAGTCATCAGGGCTCTGTATCACAGAGCAGACAGCGTCCCCACTAACTCAACAGCCAGACAGAAGGAGAAATCACACACAAAACAGGCTCTAGATAAATGTGGATATCCTAACTGGGCCTTCCTGAAAGCAGAGAAGAAACCCAAACAGGACTGTAGCCAGCCATCAGGTGAAAAGAAGGAACCCAGACCTAGACCAGTGGTCATTCCGTATGTTGCGGGTGTCGGAGACATTGAGACGTTTATTTTCTAAACACAACGTCCCAGTGGCTTTTAAACCCCAAAATACATTACGGCAAAGACTGGTTCATCCCAAAGATCCAGTCCCCCGGCACAAACAGAGTAATATTGTGTATGCTGTTCAGTGTCAGGAGGGCTGTGATCAGTCTTATATCGGGGAAACTAAACAGCCACTGGCCAAAAGGATGGCCCAGCACAGAAGATCAACATCATCAGGTCAGGACTCTGCGGTCTACACTCATCTCCAGGCCAGCGGTCACTCTTTCAGGGATGAAGATGTTCACATCCTTGATAGAGAGGAACGATGGTTTGAGAGAGGAGTAAAGGAGGCCATCTTTGTGAAAAGAAACCGTCCATCATTAAACAGGGGTGGAGGCCTCCGGGTTCAACTGTCCCCCTCTTACAATGCTGTTATTGCTAGTATCACTCAGCCCTCTGTGAATAGCAAACAACCATCAGGGTGCTAACGATCCATCATCAGGCTGATGGTCCTCCTTGATCATGTGAGCAACTGGTTTCGGCTGTCATCAGCAAACTGGTTGTGTAACACTGTGAGAGGGTGCTATTTATAAGACTGAGCTGAATACAGCTTCTCAGACTGAGGAAGTCTTTCGGACGAAAGACGAAAAGTTTCTACAGATTTTTTTTGTTTTGCTGTTTGAATGTCCAGAGGACCAGAATTTATATATATATATATTATATATATATATATATATATATATAGTATATATTATATTCTATTGTATATTATATTCATATACATAATATATTTATATTAAATTATATTCATATATCTATATCTCTCTATCTCTCTATATCTCTCTATATCTCTCTATCTATCTATCTCTATCTATCTATCTCTATCTATCTATCTCGATCTATCTCGATCTATCTCGATCTATCTCGATCTATCTATCTATCTCTCTAGCTCACCATGAAATTGTTTAGTTAAATGTGTTTGCAGGGTATGTCCAACAGCACTGGAAGAACAATGCATTTTTTGGATACCAATTTCTGAATGGTGTCAATCCCATGTTGATCAAACGCTGTGATGCTCTGCCCAGTAACTTTCCTGTTACCAATGACATGGTTCTGAACCCTGGTCAGGGCAGCCTGACTGATGAAATGAAGGTGATTTGTCTCAATGAAATGGGATTTTTTAAAAACCATATACAGTAAATCTTTTGAAATATCCAGTTTAGATTTCTCTCCCACTCCAAAATACAGAAAGGCAACATTTTCCTCTGTGACTACAAGATTTTGGAAGGTGTTGAAACAAACACCATCAATGGAAAGAAACAGTACCTGATGGCTCCACTGGTTCTGCTCCGAAGCACTCCAGATGATGGATTGTTGCCTATTGCTATTCAGGTAAACTCAATAATCAGATGGCTGGAATCTATCTTATTTGAGAAATGTTTTTCATAAATGTGCTTTGATCTTTGATCAGTTCTGAGGTTGACTTTAGTTTCACTTCAGCTGTAATTCCTGGAAAGGGATTTAGTATCAAACTAATGTGATAAACCTGTCAACACAACAAACTTGAATCACATGTGCAACTTAGCAAGCATATCTTGGTTATATTGGAACTATTTAATTTATTTTTCACCAGGAATTTGATTTTGTGAAACAGTGTCTTTCAGGGAGTCCTGGTCAAGATGACCGCTTAAATACAAATAAGTTGTCTCCATGCATTGCCTGGTGCATGCTTGGGATGGGGGTTAAAAAAACGATTTATTCTATAACAAATTTTTTTATGCAATCATATTTGAATAGTTTTGGATTTTGTAGGAGTGGTGGCACAGAAGTTAGAGAAGGCGGGCCTGTAATTGGAAGATCGCTGGCTCAACTCCCGGTACCAACATCATCAAAATGTGGGTGGGATAGGTGAAGCACCCCCACCTGTCTCCATCCTCATTTGCCCCACTCTGGGACCTTGAGCAAGGCCCTGATCCCCAACCATCTGCTCCTCGGGTGCCCCAAATAGCCGCTCTCTGGTCCACACAGAAGGCTGCGGTAGCTCGGTGATCTGTGGTTGTGTCAGAAAGGGCATCCAGCATAAAAATAATTGCCAAGTCTTCATGTAATTAGTTTGCTGTGGTGACCACTAAAGAAGGGAGTAGCTGAAAAATAAAAAAATTGTATAGTGTTGGATTGCTTGAATTTGGATATAATTGTATAGTTTTGGATTGCTTGAATTTTGATATAATTGTATAGTTTTGGATTGCTTGAATTTTGATATAATTGTATAGTTTTGGATTGCTTGAATTTTGATATAAACTGGACCAATTTCTCTCAATGCATTGCCCTAAAGTGTGTGTGTGTGTGTGTGTGTGTGTGTGTGTGTGTGTGTGTGTGTGTGTGTGTACTGACATAGTACAAAGTAGAAACTTAACTAACCCTATTGCAATTTTGTTGCAGCTGAGGCAGGAACCAGCTGAAAACAACCCAATCTTCTTTCCGTCAGATTCTGAGTATGACTGGCTGCTGGCAAAGATTTTTGTCAGAAGTGCAGAGTTTAATTTGCATCAGCTTGATTTTCACCTGCTGCGCACTCACCTGCTGGCTGAGGTTTTTGCTGTGTCTTTGCTGCGCAATATGCCCATGGTTCATCCTCTGTACAAGGTAAGTGAAGATGTGGATGAAATGAAAAGGTATACAAGCATGCAAATATTTAAGATGGCTAAATGGCAATGTATCACCAAATCTCCATCTGTCCATTATCTTTACCGGTTCTTGTTTTTTGGTTTGCAAGAGTCACTGATGCCCATAACCAGCAGTCACTGAGAAGTAGGAGACACCCTGAATAGGTCTCCAATCACTGGGCCCCACATAGACAAATGAGACAACCATTCACCATAGACTGATATGTGGATGCCTCATTGAGCGATTTGGATCACTCAGAGGGTGACATCACTGCCATATTGGGAATGGCAAAAGTGAAGTGATAGAATATGCCTTCATTTAGTGGCAACACATGGAAAAAGCTGTCCAAGACTATTTGTTTCCAAGGTTTTAACAGTCAATGTGTTCAATACTCTACCCAGTGTAAAAGCTGTAATGGTGTGTTTATGTTCATCAATATGATTAATCAAGCTGTTAAATCAGTTAAATGTGAATGTTGGCGCTCTTTATTTAGAAAATCCACGTCACATCTACATTTCAGGATCCGATTATAATAGACACGGATTAAATGTTAAATATGAATATTTATATATTAATCACCACAGTAGTGGTGTTATATACTGTATGTCAGTAGTTGCAAACACTCAAAATGTTGGTTTAGTGCTTACCTATAATCTAAACATTTAAGTAAACATTTTTAATAATCACATTAAAAGTTACAAATGTCAGGGTCATGGAGGGGTGGTAGGCCTCCTGGTTGTGGGTGAGCTTTGGGTCTTGGAGGTCAGTTGGGGGTGGGGGCAGTGCTCTGGTTCTCCCTGGGCCATTCAGATTTTTTGATCAAGTTTCCTGGTTGCTATGGCCAGCCCTTTGGCCAAGGTCGTTGCCGGGTTCTGGTGTGTGTGTGTCTTGTGTGTGTGTGTGTGTGTGTGTAAACTTGATTGCTATGGCCAGCCCTTTGGCCAAGGTGGTTGCCAGGTCTGTGTGGGGTTGTTGGTGTATGGTAGCGATCGAGGGCGTGGTTTTGTGATTACGGGGCACTGGCTGGTCAGCCTGGTGTGACATTTGCGATGGGGTGTCATTGTTGTTCCCTAGTTGTCTGGTGTCTCTGTGTTGTCCCTGCTTGTGTCTCAGCTTAGTATTAATTCTCAGTCTCAGCTTAATTTTGCCCCGCTCCAGTTTAGTCTTACATGTTTAACTTAATTCTCCGTCCTGCCTCATGTCATTGTTGTCCCCTAGTTGTCTGGTGTCTGTGTTGTCCCTGCTTGTGTCTCAGCTTAGTATTAATTCTCAGTCTCAGCTTAATTTTGCCGTGCTCCAGTTTAGTCTTACATGTTTAATTTAATTCTTTGTCCCGCAGTTTAGTTATTATTCATGCTTCAGCTTGTGTTTAGTTTAGTCCTGCTCCATGTTTTAATTATTTGACCTGCCTCAATGTGAGAAATTATTATTATTATTTAGTTATTGTTCATGCATCAGTTTGTGTTTTGTTCAGCCCTGCTCAATGTTCATTCCTGCTCCAATTAGCCAGATTCTCTTCACCTGTGTCATGCCCTGCCTATGTAGTATATAATCAGCTCTCTCTGTCTTGTCAGTTGTCTCCGGATTGTCCTTTATGGTGTCATGTTTCTACCCTCCGTTCCTTGTCTCAGTCCTAGTCTTTAGTCTCTAGTCTTTTAGTCTCAGTCTTGGTTATTTAGTAAGCTTGCTGCCCTGATAGCCTTTTGTTTTGTTTTTGTAAAATAAAGACTTTTTGGATTTTTCCTGAGCCTCCTGTCATCTTCCTGCATATGGGTTCTATACTCCTTGTTGGCAGAATCTGACATGGTGAGTGTTGTGTGTATGGGTGGGGGGTTGCGGCGGCGGCATGCCTAGACATCTCTGGGCCTGTGGTGTGGGATTAGTGGGGTGCCTGGTCCTTGGCGTGCTGGGCGGTCCTTGGTGTTCTGGGCCAGCCTTCCTCAGCTATACAGCTACCTGTATACAAATGTTGTCTTTGGTGCCTGTTTGTTTTCTAAATATATTAGTGTGTGAATGACAGGCATCAACTCAAAGCACTTCGTAGAACGGTGCTTTATGAAGTTCAGTTCATTTAGTTGACTGGTAGATGATCTGCCACATCCAATATGGTGTACGCTCTGTCATACAGCTGCAGCAGGCCAGTCTGCTCTGAGATGTCTATGCATTTACTATATGTCTATGCTAGTCACTCTTCACATAAAGATAATTCAGTTACCAGTTAGTCCAGTCTGCTCTGAGATATCTATGCATCTACTGTATGTCTATGCTAGTCACTCTTCACATAAAGATAATTCAGTTACCAGTTAGTCCAACGTACATGTTTTTGGTCTGTGAGAGCAAATCTCAGTACCTGGAGAAAAGCCACACTTGCACACAGAGAACATGCAGACCCCACCCACAAAAGTCCCCAACCATCCATCCATCCATTATCTTTTACCCGCTTCTTCCATTTTGAGTCACAGGGGTTGCCGGTGCCCATGTCCAGCAATCCCTGTGCGAGGGGCGGGGTACACCCTGGACGGGTCGCAAGTCCATCACAGGGCCACATAGGGACAAATGAGACAAACAACCATTTTTCATTCATTCAACCTTTATTTATACAGGCTAGCCTCGTTGAGTCACGGGGACTCATTTACAAGAGGGACCTGTCTCACTCACACCAAACAACCATCCACTCTCACACTCACACCTAGGGTCAATTTAGAGTCACCAATCAGCCTAACAAGCATGTTTTTTGGTCTGTGGGAGGAAACCGGAGTACCCGGAGGAAACCCACGCATGCACGGGGAGAACATGCAAACTCCACCCAGAAAGGCCCCGGACCGGGATTTGAACCGGCAACCTTCTCGCTGAGAGGCAGCAGCTCTACCAGTTGTGCCACCGTGCTGCCCAATTTACTCTCTCACTCACACCTGACCTAGGGACAATTTAGAGTTACAATTTTAGAGTTACCAATCAGCCCAACATGCATGTTTTTAGTCTGTGGGAGGAAACCGGAGTACCTAGAGAAAACCCACGCATGCACGGAGAGAACAAGCAAACTCCACCCAGACATGTCCCCAACCACGATATGATAAAACAACCTTCTTGCTGAGAGGCTAAAGCTCTACCAACTGAGCCATGGTGCTGCCCTAACACATTACAGGAAGGACACTACATTTGAGGGAAAAAAGACGGCATAATTGAGTTGACAAAGTTTGAGTGCTGCATGGAAAATGCATTGTTTAAGAGTGTTCTCTTTCCTCAGCTTCTTATACCTCACACTCGCTACACTCTGCAGATCAACTTCTTGGCTCGAAAAAGACTGATATCTGAGGAAGGCGCTTTTACCCAAGTTTGTAAATCTCATGCAACAAGAGAAATTGACACTGTGTTTTTATTTCAATTAATCGGTTACTGATTCTCCTCCTCCAGTTTGCAGCCTCTGGTGGACCAGGTATGATCACAATCATGAGGAGGTCACAGTCCTCCCTTAAATACAGCTCCCTCTGTATACCAGAAGACATCGCAGCGCGTGGGCTGGAGGCCATACCCAACTTTTACTACAGAGAGGATGGACTCCACCTTTGGGATATTATATACCAGTAAAAATTGTCCATGTACTCTTGTTTACACATGATAAAGCTTTTTTTAATGCTGTTTATTCTGTAGATGCTGAAATGAGCATCCATATATTTCCCCCCTTTTGGCATGCATACATAAATAAGCTTTTAATAACGTGACATAATCAGCTGCTCAGAACTGATGTCAAGTGATCTGCACTGATAATGAAGACTTGATCCTGACATTTGTCTTACATAGTTTCTTGACTTGTAATTAGACTCAGTCCAAATGAGCACAATGAGTTTATCTTCCTGTGGGCCCACCACCTGCAAGAGGGACCACACAAGTCAGGTGCATGACTCCATGGGCAGTGGTCAAAAGCGGGGACCTTGGAGCTCTGACCTTGGCTTACCAAAGTTTATAGTTTCAACAGTCAGGGGCTCCAAAGTCTGTACAATGCATTTTACAGCATAGTTTGTTTTCCAAAGGTTTGTGCACGGAGTCCTTGGCTACTACTACAAGACTGATGCTGAAGTCCAACAGGACTCTGAACTACAGAAATGGCTTTCCGACATCTTTGAACATGGATTTCTTTCCCAGACTGGCACAGGTGTTATACAGAATCTTGAACTTTATCAAATATCAGTGCTTTGTGCAATGAAAGAATCAAATGTTGAGTCATTTGTCTAATACATTTTTTTATGCATTAGGAGTTCCACAGAGATTCACCACTATAGATGAGCTGATAAAGTTTGTTACCATGGTGGTCTTCACTGGCTCAGTCCAGCATACTGCTGTCAATAGTGGACAGGTAAACACCTGATAACTTACCCTAATGCATGCTCAATAATCCAGGTAGAAAAATATAAAAAAGCTAAATCTGGTCCTCTGGACATTCAAAAACAAAGCAAAAAAATTGTAGAAACGTTTCAGCTTTTGTCCGAAAGACTTCTTCAGTCTGAGCTGCTGTATTCAGCTCAGTCTTATAAATAGCACCCTCTCACAGTGTTACACAACCAGTTGGTTGAACCTGATAACTTATTTTTATGACTTGTATTGTATTATTGGGTCAACTTACAGTTGAAATTAAGTCCAATATGCAATGCTTCTACATGAGACTTTCCTCACAGAACAAAACAATCCCAGTTTAAAGTTAAACAGAGCTGTTCAAACTGTTTTCGGGGGCAAATACCTTATTTTTTCTTTTTGCTGCAGTATGACTATGGTGGCTGGATGCCAAACACTCCCCTCACCCTGCAACTTCCCCCACCAACCAAAAAGGGGGAAGCAACTGAGGCCACTATGCTGAACACACTCCCAGATGTCAATGTAACAGTTCATAACATGGCCACCCTGTGGTTGCTCAGCCAAAAGTCCACTGACTTTGTAAGTGGGAAAAAACTTTTTTGGTTTAAAATTTAAACTGCAATTGTACTTGTGTTGACACTGTTTGCAAAAGTGAAAAATAAATAATGTGTATTGTGCTTAAAAACTGCCAAAAAATGTATCCAGCTTACGTACTACTTGAAGCTCCACAGAGAAATCCAAATAGCCCAAATTTAAAGTTTCATTGATCTCACCAGGTCCCTCTAGGCCACTACCCTGAGGACCACTTTACTGAGGACACTCCACGCAGAATGATACAGGACTTTCAAAGACAGCTTGAGGTGTTAAGTGGAGCCATCAAAGAACGAAACAAGCATCTGGAAGTGCCATACACATATCTGGATCCAGTTGAAGTAGAAAATAGTGTGGCTCTTTGAAAAATGTACCAAGTATGCAACCTGTATTGAGCTAATGTGATGTATTACGTT
Source organism: Garcialebias charrua (assembly GCA_038048925.1). Taxonomy (NCBI): domain Eukaryota; kingdom Metazoa; phylum Chordata; class Actinopteri; order Cyprinodontiformes; family Rivulidae; genus Garcialebias; species Garcialebias charrua. The sequence continues at coordinate 128,674 of JBBPBX010000352.1, forward strand.
TTATTGGAACATATGGGAATATTTTTTATTACATTTTCACCTCATTAAACAGTTCTAAATAAGAGTATATTCTTGAGCAAATTTTTATAATGTGGGTATTTACATAGTTTATAACAAAACATGCTTAAAATGGATCAAATCAAAAAATAAAATAAAACATCCAATTACCCTGATGCATGCTCAATAATCCAGGTAGAAAAAACCAAAAAAGCTAAGTCTGGTCCTCTGGACATTAAAAAAACAAAACAAAACAAATTTTTTTTTGAATGTCCAGAGGACCAGACTTACCGGTAGCTTTTTGAACCAGCCCTGTGGAGAAGGGGCATTAGTGAGTTGAACAAGTGTACCAAATTTAATAATAATAATAATAAATTCAATTCATACTGCACTTTTCATTAATAAAAATCTCAAAGTGCAAATTTCATGATTCTACGTCAAACTAAGATCAATGCAGAGGGTATTTTGAAATTTTCTAGGGGGCGCTCTTGAGCCGTTTCTGTGGCGATTTTTGCCACGCCCCCAAAACACGTAAATTTTCACCAGTCCTGATGAGTCCGCCAAATTTGGTGAGTTTTCATATATGATAAAGCCCCCAAAAAGCCAATTCATTTGGCGGAAGAATAAAAATAATAAAAAATATATATATATAAAAAAATAAACACTACAATTACAATAGGCCTTCGCAGCGCTTAGCTGCTCGGGCCTAAAAAAATAATAAACACTACAATTACAATAGGCCTTCGCAGCGCTTAGCTGCTCGGGCCTAATAATAATAAACACTACAATTACAATAGGCCTTCGCAGCGCTTAGCTGCTCGGGCCTAATAATAATTTTAAAAAAGAGAAAAATAATAAACACTACAATTACAATAGGCCTTCGCAGCGCTTAGCTGCTCGGGCCTAATAATGAAGAAATCGAGAGATTACAATAGGCCTTCGCAGCGCTTAGCTGCTCGGGCCTAATAATATGTTCCCATACAATGGCAAAATTGGCTCTCTGCATTTAACCCATCCACCCCCAAGTGGAGCAGTGAGCAGCTATTGAAGGCACCGGGGAGCAACTGGGGATAGGGTGTGCTGCTCAGAGACACCACGATATGTGCAATGACTAGGGATCGAACCTGGGACTTTCGGGTCCAGAGTCAGCTGTCCTGCCTCTACCCCAAGACAATTTATAATATGGTACATCAGATTTGATTTTTAGAAAAGTCTCCAAAACATTTGATCTATTGAATATTTAGTCTCTGGGGGGAAAAAAAAGCACTGTATGCTCCTGTTCCCAGATTAAACAATACGGTGACTTGGATATGTGAGGATTCATTTTCTGGTATCCAAGACTCCTACAGACAAGTTCATGAATAACTTGTTGCAGCCAAGTTTAAGGATGACATTTTCGAGAGGCAACCTGGCATTAATTTAATGCTTCCTAGCCATTTATGTCTGCACCCAGCAGGCTGCGGAATACGGGAGGAAATCAAATGCAGGAAATCCAATCATGGAGCATTTCACGTGACCTATTGAACAGAGAATCTGTTGAATCCCGATTCATCTTGCGGATTTCAGGAGGTGGGGAATATTATTGCCAGTGAGTAACCGGCCAGTTTTTTCTGGCCATGATCTTTCACAGCTAATTCAAAAGTGTTACTTTCTCAGAGTTACCGGTAATGTAGAGTTTTTTTTTTGTTTTTTGTTTTTACTCTGTGGATTTCATTAGTAGTTATACACTTCCGTTGTTTGGTCAGTGCATTCTTTTCTACTTCCGGGGGTGAACGCGTGCGCATCTCGCTGCAGCTGCTCCTCGTACTTTTTTCTTGCTTTGTTTTATTCATTACTTTCTGCTGTTTTTTCACCGACCCTTGCCTGGGCATTTCTACTCATCAACAAACATGGATTTTACTTGGATTTACCTGCTGCCTGCTCTCGTCTGGACTCTGCTGCTTCTCATCCACCACCACCCATCGACTGGTCTGCTCCATTATTCGGCCGTGGAGCTCCTTCGTCTTCGCTTCCTACCGGCTGTCCCCCCTGTGCTCCCTCTGGAGGAAATTGCCTTCCATCCTCGTCGGAGATACATCCACCGGGGCTCGCGCCGTCGACTGAACGCTGACAAGGCTCATCCCATAACCTCCATCTGGTCTGACTCTCGCCATTCTTCACGCCGCAACGCTCGGTCCGCTAACAACAGCAGGTTAGCCAACCTAGTTCGGTCGGCTAACGCTCCAGTCACTACCTCCGCCTCCTCCGTGAAGTTTGGACTTCTGAACGTTCGCTCCCTCACGGGCAAAGGTCAGCTTATTCATGATCTAATATCCAACCGAAAACTGGATTTCTTCTGTTTAACAGAAACGTGGCAACAACCAAACGACTTTTTTCATCTGAACGAGTCCACTCCACCGGGCTTTGTTTGCACCGCGAAATCATTTACCTCCTTCCTCTAGGCCACATCTTCCGCAAACACGGCGTCCATTTCCACTGCTATGCTGATGACACGCAGCTCTACTTGTCATCCAAACCTAACTCCACCCACCCTCCCTCCATCCTCACCGACTGTCTCAACGAGCTAAATCACTGGTTTTCTAACAATTTCCTTCAACTAAACAGCAACAAAACAGAAATCATTCTCGTCTGTACCAAAAACTCTATTTCAAAATCAGAACATCTTCTCGTCCCCCTTAACAACTCTCTGCTATCCCCCTCCCCTCAGGTCAAGAGCCTCGGTGTCATCCTCGACACCACTCTTTCCTTCACTTCACACATCAACAATATTACTCGGTCTGCCTATTTCCACCTCCGTAATATTAACCGTCTCCGTCCTTCTCTCACACCCCGCTCCACAGCCATCCTGGTGCACAGTCTTGTGACTTCCCGTATCGATTACTGCAACTCCCTTCTCTATGGCCTTCCCAACAAATCTCTCCACAAGTTACAGATGGTCCAGAACTCAGCTGCCCGTGTCATCACTCAAACCTACTATGATCATGTAACACATATGAGAAGAAATATATATGTTTAAGTGAATGGGCCAATAGTCAGAGTCAGAGTCAGAGAGTCTTTATTGTCATTTGCACCGCATGTGGTACATGTGATGAAAACGAGATTATGTACACGAGGTCCCAGTTACATCCAACAACAAATGAAAGAGAAAAACAGTAATAACATCTAGAACTAACTAAGAAAAACATCAACTAGTAATACACTAAGCCTAATATAGTGGGAATAAACAGCAGCACGAACATGAGTTTGTATGAGCAGATGGTCACAGATGAACACAGATGAACACAGCAACAAGAAAACAGATCAGCATCAGTATGATGTGATATTTTGCAGTGTTTATTTTTTATTTTATTTTTATTTATTCATGAGTCTAACAGCCTCAGGGTAGAAGCTGTTCCTCAGTCTAGTGGTTCTACACTTGATGCTCCTCAACCTCCGTCCTGAGGGGAGTGGGGCAATAGGTTCGACTACTGGAGCACTGTGGAGTGTTTAAATGACACACATAGGCAGTTGGGTGAGTTTAAATAACAACTGACTTTAGTAATATAAACCTTAAAATTTGACAACAGCTGTACAGGACACAACAATTAAGAAAATAAAATTACACACAATAAAATAGAATAAATAATACAACTACTAGGCCTAGTGCTAATTCTTATCTTTAAATCTTTCGGGTGCACCCTGGTAATCTGAATTCTAAATTAATGGAAACAGATTAATCAATGTCAGTTCCAATCTAGGTTCAACTCAACACCATTCACATGAGGAAATTCTCCTACACAGCAGTTTGTTACGATGTCATAAATAAATAAATAAATAAATAAATAAATACTGGTCCAAAAAGTATTGTTCAAAAGTCCAGGATGAAACAATAAAAATAAACAATGTCAGTCAATGTTCACATAACCAAATGTGTGTGAAGATGAGAGTGATACAGCCTACCACACCGCAGGGTGCAGCAGGACTCCAAATGGAAAAGAAGGGATCCAGTTCTTTCTAAGTCCAGGTGGGAAGCTCGCCATCAAAGTCACAGGAGGAATCCACCTCAGGAACAATCCAGTGTAAAAAAAAAAAAACCTGACCGATCTCAATGTGACACGTTTGGACAACACTTGTTATGGTGGCTTTCAGTCCGGAACGTGGAGCACTTCAGCTGAACGGAGAACGAGATGAACTTCAAAGAAAACAACAGTGCTCGACAGAAAACTGAAGTTCAGTCTTTTTTTCTCTCACTTCACAACTTCCAGCTTAGAAGTCCGAAGATAAACAGCAATTCTGTCTAAAAAAGGGTTTTGTTCAAGTTCATATCCCTTTTTCAACCGTTTTAACACACAGACCGTCAAGCTGCACGGCTTGACAATCTCCTACCGTTGGTGGGTCTCTGACGCAACACCAATCCGGCTTCAGAAGCGGGAAAAAAATGGGCGGAACCTACTGCGTCAGTCTGCTTTCTGATTGGTTTATACACACTGGAAACAAAACTTCCTATTGGCTAGGTAGACTACCTAGCTTCCTTAACCTCTGTTTCTTAAAAAGACGGTACCCATTTTTTATATGGGTTACAATCACATCACTCCTGTCCTGCAGCAGCTCCACTGGCTCCCGGTTAAATCACGTATCATCTTCAAAATTCTACTCCTCACGTTCAAAGCTATCCACAACCTTGCCCCTCCTTATCTATCTGACCTCCTCCAAATCTCCATCCCATCACGCTCTCTCAGATCCTCCTCTTCGCTACATCTCCATGTACCCTCTGCCCGCCTCTCCACCATGGGGAGCAGGGCCTTCACCTGCTCTGCCCCTCACCTCTGGAACGCCCTACCGCCAGACCTTCGAAACACCACCTCCCTTTCTCTGTTCAAGACTGCCCTGAAAACCCATCTCTTTAGACTAGCTTATCACTAACTTTACTAAATGTATTTTTATCTTCCATTTTATATCCTTTATGTATTTTATATTTCAATTTGTCGATGATAATGTTTGCTCTGTATTACACTGTGTTGGTTTGTTAAGTGTCCTTGGGTGTCCTGAAAGGCGCTTTTAAATAAAATGATTATTATTATTATTATTATTATTATTATTATTATTATTATTATTATTATTATTATTATTATTATTATTCCTAGTTATTTTGTAGTGTTAGTGTAGAAATACTCAGGGTGTGTACTTGCGATCAAAGTCTTCACGATTCGCATTTTACGTAACATATGTCCGCATGTATTCCCATGGGCTCACCACCTATGGGAGGGGCCAAAGGGGTCGGGTGCAATGTGGGATGGGTGGTGGCCGAGGGCGGGGACCCTGGCGGTCTGATCCTCGGCTACAGAAGCTGGCCATTGGGACATGGAATGTCACCTCTCTGGTGGGGAAGGAGCCTGAGCTAGTGTGTGAGGTTGAGAGGTTCCGGCTAGAAATAGTCGGACTCACCTCAACGCATGGCTCTGGCTCTGGAACCAGTTTCCTTGAGAGGGGTTGGACACTCTTCCACTCTGGAGTTGCCCCTGGTGAGAGGCGCCGAGCAGGAGTGGGCATACTTGTTGCCCCCCATCTTGGTGCCTGTACGTTGGGGTTCACCCCGGTGAACGAGAGGGTAGCCTCCCTTCGCCTACGTGTGGGGGGACGGGCTCTGACTGTTGTTTGTGCCTATGCGCCAAACGGCAGCGCAGATTACCCACCCTTTTTGGAGTCCTTGGAGGGGGTATTGGAGAGTGCGCCTCCTGGGGACTCCCTTGTTCTGCTGGGGGACTTCAACGCTCACGTGGGCAATGACAGTGAGACCTGGAGGGGTGTGGTTGGGAGGAACGGCCCCCCTGATCTGAACCCGAGTGGTGTTTTGTTGTTGGACTTCTGTGCTCGTCATGGATTGTCCATAACGAACACCATGTTCAGGCATAAGGGTGTACATATGTGCTCTTGGCACCAGGACACCCTAGGTCGCAGTTCGATGATCGACTTTGTTGTCGTCTCATCTGATCTGCGGCCGCATGTCCTGGACACTCGGGTGAAGAGAGGGGCGGAGCTGTCAACTGACCACTACCTGGTGGTGAGTTGGCTCCGATGGTGGGGGAGGATGCCGGTCAGACCTGGCAGACCCAAACGTATTGTGAGGGTCTGCTGGGAACGTCTGGCAGAGTCTCCCGTAAGACGGAGCTTTAACTCCCACCTCCGGGAGAGCTTTGAACACGTTCCGAGGGAGGCGGGGGACATTGAGTCCGAGTGGGCCATGTTCCGCGCCTCTATTGTCGAGGCAGCTTATCAGAGTTGTGGCCGCAAGGTTGTTGGTGCCTGTCGTGGTGGCAACCCTCGAACCCGGTGGTGGACACCGGTGGTGAGGGATGCTGTCAGGCTGAAGAAGGAGTCCTATTGGGCCTTTTTGGCCTGTGGGACCCCGGAAGCAGCAGATAGGTACCGACAGTCCAAGCGGCATGCGGCTCGGGTGGTTGCTGAGGCAAAAACTCGGGCGTGGGAGGAGTTCGGAGAGGCCATGGAGAATGACTTCCGTATGGCTTCGAGGCGATTCTGGTCCACCATCCGGCGTCTCAGGGGGGAAAGCGGTACGCGACCAACACCATTTATGGTGGGGATGGCGTGCTGTTGACCTCAACTCGGGATGTTGTGAGTCGGTGGGTGGAGTACTTCGAAGACCTCCTCAATCCTACTGGCATGTCTTCCACTGAGGAAGCGGAGCCTGGGGACTTTGGGTCGGGCTCTCCAATCTCTGGAGCTGAGGTCACTGAGGTGGTTAAAAAGCTCCGCGGTGGCAGGGCTCAAGGGATGGATGAGATTCGCCCTGGGTTCCTTAAGACTCTGGATGTTGTAGGGGTTGTGTTGGCTTACGCGACTCTGCAATATCGCGTGGACATCGGGGGCAGTTCCCTTGGATTGGCAGACTAGGGTGGTGGTTCCCCTATTCAAAAAGGGGGACCGTAGGGTGTGTTCCAACTATAGGGATCACACTCTTAAGCCTCCCTGGTAAGGTCTATTCAGGGGTTCTGGAGAGGAGGGTCCGTCGGATAGTCGAACCTCGGATTCAGGAGGAGCAGTGTGGTTTTCGTGCTGGTCGTGGAACACTGGACCAGCTCTACACCCTCAGCAGGGTCCTGGAGGGCGCGTGGGAGTTTGCCCAACCAGTTTACATGTGCTTTGTGGACTTGGAAAAGGCATTCGACCGCGTCCCTCGGGGGGTTCTGTGGGGGGTACTCCGGGAGTATGGGGTACCAGGCCCATTGATATGGGCTGTTAGGTCCTTGTACGATCGGTGTCAGAGCTTGGTCCGCATTGACGGCAGTAAGTCAGGCTCGGTCCGCATTGACGGCAGTAAGTCAGGCTCGTTTCCAGTGAGAGTTGGACTCCGCCAAGGTTGCCCTTTGTCACGATTCTGTTCATAACTTTTATGGACAGAATTTCTAGGCGCAGCCAAGGTGTTGAGAGGATCCGTTTTGGTGGCCTTAGAATCGCTTCTCTGTTTTTTGCAGATGATGTGGTCCTGTTGGCTTCATCAGATCGTGATCTACAGCTTTCGCTGGAGCGGTTTGCAGCCGAGTGTGATGCGGCCGGGATGAGGATCAGTTCCTCCAAATCCGAGGCCATGGTCTTGAGCCGGAAAAGGGTAGCATGCCCTCTCCGGGTCGGGGAGGAGGTCCTGCCCCAAGTGGAGGAGTTTAAGTATCTCGGGGTCTTGTTCACGAATGAGGGAAAACTGGAGCGTGAGATCGATAGGCGGATAGGTGCAGCATCCGCAGTGAAGCGGGCGCTGTACCGGTCTGTCGTGGTGAAGAGAGAGCTGAGTCGAAAGGCAAAGCTCTCAATTTACCGATCGATCTACGTTCCCACCCTCATCTATGGTCATGAGCTTTGGGTTGTGACCGAAAGAACGAGATCTCGGATACAAGCGGCTGAAATGAGTTTTCTCCGCAGGGTGTCTGGACTCTCCCTTAGAGATAGGGTGAGAAGCTCAGTCATCCAGGAGGGACTCGGAGTAGAGCCGCTGCTTCTCCACATCGAGAGGAGCCAGTTGAGGTGGCTCGGGCATCTGGTTAGGATGCCTCCTGGACGCCTCCCTGGTGAGGTGTTCCGGGCATGTCCCACCGGGAGGAGACCCAGAGGAAGACCCAGGACACGCTGGAGGGACTATGTTTCTCGGCTGGCCTGGGAACGCCTTGGGATTCCCCCAGAGGAGCTGCTCCATGTGGCTGGGGAGAGGGAAGTCTGGGCCTCCCTACTTAGGCTGCTACCCCCGCGACCCGACCCCGGATAAGCGGACGAAAATGGATGGATGGAT
>JBBPBX010000353.1:5653-44326 GCA_038048925.1 Garcialebias charrua
TATATATATACTATATATCTAATATATATATACATAGTATATATATTATATATATATATGTTATATATATATATACAGTAGTTATATATATAGTTCTATATATAGTTATATAGTATGTATTTATATAGTTATATATATGCTTATCTGAATATATATGTATTATACAGTATCTGAATATGTATACATAATGTGTGTGTGAATAAATTGCATCTTTGGTTGTATCTTGCTAAACAGTACAGTTTTGTATTCCACCAAAATTATTTAAATATGCTAAACTATACGTTCCTATACATGCAGTTTTAATTGCTGTATGCCTAAAATTTAAATATGTGACAATAGCATTACTATTCAGCGTGTTATGATTGATTAAATGCGCTGATACTTTATTGTGCCAGCCAAATATATAAGGCTGAGTGGAGCGGACGACAGCGCCAAGATGGCTGCCCTAAATCCTGCGCCGGAGCAAGCTATGGGTTATCTAGTGTATATATGATATCTATGGTGCGCGGCGTCACCGATAGATACAGGTGTTCTGGAAAGACATTTTCATGTATGTAAATAGAAAGTTAGAAACTGACCTACCATTTGACGCTAAAATTATACTGTTTGGTTTCTTTTGTCCAAATATTTCAAGTGAGAAAGTTTTAGTTGTAAATTTAATACTACTATTAGCCAAATTTTTTCATCCACAGCTGTAAATTCTCCTTGCTAAAACCTAGATTTATAGTGTTTTCTAATTACATTTCTTCTTACTTATCTACTTTAAAGTATTGTACTAATGCAAAAGCTTTTGAAACAATCTGTAACGAATTTCTGTTGTAAGCGGCCCAAAACATTTTTGTTTTTGTTTATGTGCCTTTATTCTCTTTTGTGCTATGCCTTAAGTCTCGAGCCATGTTTGACATTGTAAGATTTTTTGTACTTGTTTTTTTTTTATAAAAAAAAAAAAGATAGATAAAGTTAGTTTTCAAGGTAATGTTTCTTAATTTTAAAATATAAGAGGCATATTTGAGATGTATTTTGATATCAGAGTTGACGTATTTTTTAATGTAAAATATCTGTATAGCTTTTAGCATTTTTAGAGAGACACTTTCTAGAGGGACCCGAACAGCCGGAAACAAATTCCTTGTGTGTGTCAACATACTTGGCCAATAAACCTGATTCTGATTCTGATTTGTGAGTGGCGAGTTCACAGGGCTGTAGAAGACAGCCTGAGAATACAAGAAAAAGGTTACGCTGTGTTTACCATGTCCATGAGCAGAAGGTGAAGCCTTCAGGGAAACATCTCTACAATCTCTGTTTCTAAACAACAACAAAAAACTTGCACAGATGTAGTGATTGTAGCATACGTTTAAAAAGCTCACACACACAGGTTTTAATGACTATAATGGCAATCAAAATACTCAAATAAACAAATAAACTGTGAGTCTCAGCTACTCTCATACCCAATATCAGCCCAGTATCTGTAAAACTGATTGAGTTACAGCTCTTTGTGTGAGTTGCTGTGGCAGCCATCTTGAATTGGATTGATTTCAAAGCTAATTGTTTTTCAAAGTTCATCCATTGAATCCTTTTTGAGAGAGTTTCATTGAAACAATGACCTGATTGAATTATATTAGATTTTGTACCTGGATGATTGAGCACGAACTTTGATGTCTTGAATCACTTTGGCTGTGGATGCCTGCCTGGAAGGAGTCGATGGGAGACAGGACAGCCGCCCAGAAACCATCAGCAGCAGCAAACTGGTTGGTTTACTTGGGGTTCTTCAGACTGATAAAGCCCTCCGGATAGAGGGTGAATCAAATTTCCACAAAAAAAAAAAAAAAAAACCTGTCCAGATGACCATTATTGGGTTTCATTAAAACCTGTTCTCAGGTTCATGAGACATTCCGATGAGTTGTTTTTTTGCTCCTGAATCTCTAATTAAACGTTGCAGCGATCTGGTTTCCACATTGGTTTCAAAATCTGGTTTAGCAGGTCTCGCTTGTAAATGAGTGCTCGGGGCTCAATTGGAGTAACCTGCCCAAATACAGGTTAAATGAATGAATGGTTTCAGCTTTGGTGGGGATTTTTTTTTTTTTTTGGTGTGTGGAATGCAAACATGTACAGATGTGCTGAGGCCATTCCAAGATACGGTTGCACATGAGAGCATTTTTTTTTCTCCAGCAAAGTGCTTTTTTAAAGTTTCACCTTTTTTTTTTTTTTTTTTATTGAATCAAAAAACAAAATACATTAATACAAACAGTATAACAAGGCATATAATATACAAACAATAAAAGTTGAAAAGGCAATTAAACTAAGCAGAAAATTATTAATAAAGTTCTAAACAGCAGCATAAAAAAAAAAAGAGAACAATTTGAGAAACATAGTACAAAATTAAATTGCGTGTGCAAGAGGAGTTTCAAGTTTTATGATAAGCTATTAATATATTTGTATAAGGACTGTGCTGTAGTACGGTGGCCCTGAGGTGCAAAACACATTAACAAATAAGGCTAAACACTTTAACAAATAGTTCTGAAACACGTTAACAAATTCTGAAACACTTTAACATTTTCTGAAACAAATTAACATTTTCTGAAACACTTTAACAAATTCTGAAACAAATTAACATTTTCTGAAACACTTTAACATTTTCTGAAACAAATTAACATTTTCTGAAACAAATTAACATTTTCTGAAACACTTTAACATTTTCTGAAACAAATTAACATTTTCTGAAACAAATTAACATTTTCTGAAACACTTTAACATTTTCTGAAACAAATTAACATTTTCTGAAACAAATTAACATTTTCTGAAACACTTTAACATTTTCTGAAACAAATTAACATTTTCTGAAACACTTTAACATTTTCTGAAACACTTTAACATTTTCTGAAACAAATTAACATTTTCTGAAACACTTTAACATTTTCTGAAACACTTTAACATTTTCTGAAACAAATTAACATTTTCTGAAACACTTTAACATTTTCTGAAACAAATTAACATTTTCCTGAAACAAATTAACATTTTCTGAAGCACTTTAGCAAACGAGAGAATCACACGGAAAGGGAATGTCCTAACGAGGCTGACCCGGAAGTGACGACCCGGAAGTGATGACCCGGAAGTGATGACATTTCGACCCGAGATGGACAACACGCGAAAACAAACTAAAGAAAAGCGATCTTTACATGCATCCTTCACATTTAAAAGGTAAGTTATGCTGAGGGCAAAACATAAATATATGAAACATGTTTATCGTCATGATCGCGTTTTTTTCCGACCGAACATATATTCATGTAATGGCAGCGTTACTTTCTACCACAGTGTGCTCCTTTGTCTGGCGTTGGCCAGTAATAAAACCATTATGGTTTTATGTGTGGTTTATGTGTCTGTGTTTTACAATAAAACTGTGGTGATTTCTTAAAAAGTAAGTGTTGCAACGCTGCCTAAAAAACACTAACTTTTAAGGATCAGGATTACTTTATGTTTTATTCACATATATTGTGAATATTGTGACGTGTGCTGCTGACCACTTGACCAGGTCACCCTTGTAAAAGAGATCTCGATCTCAACGGGCTCTACCTGGTTAAATAAAGGTGATTGATTGATTGATTGATTGATCACAGATTATGCTCAGTGTTTTTTATTAGAGTGAGGATAAAGTCAGCATTTTTTTCACAATCATAGATTCTGTTTCAATTTTTGCCAAAATGTAATAATAATTAAAATAATAATATCAGAGAGAGTACACTGTGTTGAAACACTGATATCTGATTGCAGTACAAGTAAATAAAAACGGATAAATCATTATATTTTATGTCCTTCCTGTCTTTAGCTGCATTTGAGCACCTTTTGATGTTTAGAGCTAAATGAACAGAATGGAAAATATATTTGTTTCCTTGATGCAGGTCAATCTGCTAGTTTCCTTAAATAGAAACTTTTTGAACTATCAGTACGTTGAATAATCAGTTGAGCTCTTATGCAAAATATATTTAAAAGGTTTTCAGATTTTTTTTAACGCATGATCTACCCTTTTTTGCTCCATACTAGGCCAAAATGCAGAAGAAGACCATCTTTTATCCAGGAAAACAAAGAGTTGTTTTCCGCAAGGGACCCCTTGGATTTATTCGTCAGGACCCCTCTCCTGAGGCCAAAATGATAAAAAATTATCCTAGTGTGCAGAACAAATCTGAGCCATAGAGAGAGGACATTGTGCGGCGAAATGTTTGTCTGCAGTTCATCAAAGAGGAGGGGATGTCACAGATGATTCAGAAGTGCTGGGAGACTAGAAGCTGCAGCAGCACCTGCTCAAGAGACAGAAATCATCCTCCAGTCATACAACCACACCATCCAGTGTGCCACAGAAACATCTGGGTGAGCAACTAAGAATGTTGTATTAACAATTTTAAGATGAAAGGACAAAAATTGCCTTAAAAACTGAATATTCCTCCCAAACTGATCCTTGATTTTTTTTACAATATAATTTTTTGATTTCTCATAGTGATGGAGGAGTACGAAGGATTGGAGGCTGCAATGCTGAGCATCTCACCCTCTACGCTCCTGAAGGCCGAGATACACTTGAGCGTCCTCAGGTACGCCACTCTACGCGCGCATTTTGTGCGCATGTGTTTTGCTGCTATACTTCAGAAACTATCAGCTTTCAAACGCTCGCGTTCTCCTTGTTGTAATATGAGCAGCTGCGCACGGAGGGGACTCAACTGAGCTCGCTGATTGGTTACTTGCTGACACGCCTACTGAAATGATTGACAGCTTTCACTCAGCTCATGTAGCTCGCTGAAGACCGCGGCGGTGTTCTGATACGGTGTTTCTACTATATATGTTATAAAAAGTTCTCTCAGAAATAAAAATAATAACAGGGAGCACTTTTCCTGCAGCACACAGCCCACCAGGGATATTTAAAACATCGCGCACCCAGGTAGGACCTGAATTCATTCATTTCAATCATGGAGTGAACGGAGGAAGAAGTGATTACTTGACTTTAGGCAAAAAAAAAAAGAAAAGGCCCAATCAGCGATAAAAAAGGGGAATTTATTTCATTTGTGTAACATACAAAACAGTCCGGCGCCGGGGAAGTTTATGGTCAGACACCGCGTATCGCGCACGTTAAAAAAAAGCTTTGCGCGTACATGCCCTGAGGGGCTACGCTTTTGCCTTGACGTACGTACGCTGCGTATAGGCGTATCGTGAGAACGCTCGAGTGTATCTCGGCCTTAAGTCAGAGCAGTACGCACACTATAGTTACACTTGATGAAATTCTAAAATATAATCTGCTTGTGTTTAGTCTCTCTCCCATATTTGTCTCCGTGTACACAGTGTCAGGATCAGCGGAAACAGAGGGAACCCCAGTGTCAAACAGAGCAAAGACAGGTTTTTCTTAAAGTAGGTGATTTCAGGACTGGAGTGTTATTCTCTTTTACGATGAATAACCCTCCAAAACTGAGCCTTGACCTATTGTGTTCTGGCAGAAGCAGAAGGAATAAAAGCACAACTTTTTGAGTTTCCACTAAACACCACCTGTTGTGTTCAATTGGGATTCATACAGTGACTGATACATTATCTTTATTTAGGTCCAACTGCAACGGTGTCCAGGTGTTCAGACGCATCAGGTGATTCAGAATCCTCAACAGTTAAGGGTAAAGAAATGTACATTCTATTACTGAAAAGAAATCTGATGCTTTATGTTTTTAAGCTACGGTACATAAAATCATTTGTTTACTTTCTTCTGATTGTTTACAGTCCTGGCAAACACACAACAGACATCCGTGGCCCTTCCATCACCGCTGTCATTTCTACTGAAGGAAAAAGAGAGTGCAAAGAATACAGAGTTGTATAAAGGTTCGTTTCAACTCACCCTTAAATATCTATTTGTTGCATCAATAGCAATGTCTGGATAATTTTCACAGCTACTTCATCTGTTGTCTTAAAATTATACTGAAGCCATAAATAAATAACTGAAAGATAACGCTCCTTTTCAGATTCCAGCACAAGTGCAGCTTCCACCTCTGCACAGAGACCTTTCCTTTGAGGACAGTGCTGAAGATGGTAAGAACTGACTGCATACAAAAAATAATTAATTTTTTTACTGAGTAGTTTGCTTTATTAACAGCATTTCCACGCTGTTTGTCAAATATTTTGTAAACAATGTGGCTAATATTTGGAACACAGTCTTTTTTTTATGGAACCCTAATTCCATGTATTTTTATTTTTTTATGATAGTTCCCTCAGCTCAGCCGCCCTTTGCTGTTCCTCTGCCTCAACCTGACCATGACATTAACCGCTGGAGTAGTAAACTAGTAGTAGTAGTAGTAAACTAAGTAGTTTCCTGCTTACAACAATTTGCTCCTGTTTCATTGTCTGCCTGTTGTAGATCAAGTTGTAATGACTTTGACAAAACTAAGACAGAGCTTTGTAATGGATGATGTAGCACAGCTGTTGAAAACATCACGATGTCAAAAAATGAAAACTGAAAAGCTATTTGTTATTACACTTTAACAAGCTTTCACATCACTTTCATTGATTGTTTTGTAAAGACAAACGAGGTAAAACTGAAACAAATATGTTAGTTGCAAAATAATGTTTTTATTTTTGTCTGTACATTTTATTGTATGTTAACATGTAGACTGGGAGGAGACCCCAGGGAAGACCCAGGACATGCTGGAGTGGTCTGGGAAGTCTGTAAGAGTCCTCCCAGAAGAGATGGAAGTTGCTGTCTGGACACTCCCTGCTCAAGCTGCTGCCCCTGTGACATGACGTAAAACCAGGAGGAAGATGATGGATGGATGGATGGATGGATGGAGTTAATATGTCTGAAGGTGATATTATGCCTTGGAGTTTAATTTTTTTAATAAAACTAAAAACTAATAAACAACTATTAAGACTGGTATTTTCTCCAAAGCAGCTTCATATGATGTGTTGTGTACGGTATGAATATTTATGTGCTTACTGCATTTTATCTCAAGGTATTTGTGGCAGAGCTGAATCTTATTTGCAAAAAAATTCATCTATCAATGTTGGAAACATGTTTTAAAAGTAAAAGTTATGGAAGTGTTTCATCTGTTTATCTGTAAAGTATTTGTAAAAAAGAAAAGTCCAACTCCAGGTGTTCTGTTGTGCAGCTCTGCAGCTCCAGGCACGTCACTGTCAGCTGAATCTGGAAGAATAAATGTACAATATGTTTTAATGAAGGTTTACAAGTACCTGTCACATAAGTACATATACTGAAAATTGCAACATTTACTCACCTGGACATAGAATCCACTTTGCCCATTGGTTAGAATGAGGTACCGGTACTTCTCATCTTCTAAGCATCTGATGTCACAATTTGGCCAACACCGAAACTGTGCAAATGACATGGAGCTATTTAGAGGACATTTAATCTCTAGGAGCTGCACAGAGTCCAAAATACCATCCAGGCTTATTACAAACTAAATACAGTAGGTGCATCCTATCATTGCAAAACACAATTAAATTAACTAATAAAAATAAAACAATTAGTATCAGCATTTATTCCACAGTATTGCAGCAGTGTGGCTGCATGACCTGCTTGTATTACACCTGATGTTTAAACTAACAGCCAGGCTCGGTGATGGAGGACTTTAAGGCTTTGGCTGAGCTCTGTCTGTGCTATCTAAAAAAGCTAAGTCTGGTCCTCTGGACATTCAAAAAACAAAACAAAGCAACAACAACAAAAACTGTTGAAACGTTTCGTCTTTCGTCCGAAAGACTTCCGGACGAAAGACGAAACGTTTCTACAGTTTTTTTTTTTGTTGCTTTGTGTTGTTTTTTGAATGTCCAGAGGACCAGACTTAGCTTTTTTTTTTATTTTCTACCTGGATTATTGAGCATGCATCAGGGTATCTGTCTGTGCTAATTTAAGATAAATAAGATTGTGTTCCACCTCTTTTAATAAAACGTGCCCAACGTTAGTACTGTAGATACTAAACCTCAGAGCTTTTCAGGTTGTTTTCGGGTTATTCATTGCTTCACCGTAATGTGCTGATATAAACTAGCTAAATATGCTAGTAGAAGTAATCTGCACAGGCACTTCTTCAGGTCGCCCCCATCCCTCCCTCGTCTGCAGCGGAATGATGATCTTTTTCTCTCTCTCTCTAAAATAAACTAAAAACATTTAGCCCTGGCAAACTGCTTTGGTTTCATATTTGATAAGTTACAAACTAAAATAAACAACAAGAGTCAATTTTGTTTAAGTTACTTTAGTTAGTAAGGTATTATTAAGTCTCAAACATATATGAACTTTCTTGTCTCAAACATATATAAAAAAAATCCTTCTGTTATTTCAATTGAAACTGTCTGCACAAAATACTGAACAAAATACAACACAAAAAGTAAATTACAAGTGCAGTAATCCACCCCCAAAAATAAAAAAATGTATGTTTTGTGAATGTTCGATATACCACTGTGTCTGCTTGATTGAACTCAGCCTCCTTGATGTGATGACAATTTCAGGATAGGAATCTGAGGCATCATCCACTTCTGTAAAAATAAATAACTGATCATATAGATACTGTGGAGGCGTCTTTCAGTAGATTGAAACAAGTTAAAATACTTTATTTAATGTTTACATCCACTCACCTCATTTAAAATGTGTTTTACGGCAAATAAACAATGTAATTCTGGAATATTGCCTTCCTGGTTCCCTTTTATAATGAGCCAGTTTGAATGGTCTTTCTGATCCAGGCACAGTGACTTCCTCTGAGCAGTCTGGATACAACAGGATGTGCGGTCCTTCTTGTATGTCCTTGTTAAACCTTCTCATTTTCTGGACACCTTGTTGCAGTATCTCGGGTGCTCCTACCTCTGGGTCTACAAATAACAGGACCATTTTCCCTCTTAGAGGTTTTAAACCAGTCCCACTTGGCACCATCAATGTTTATCTGTGACAAAGATGAGAGCAATTTAACGTATAAGAGGTAGAAAAAATCAATAAATAAACACGATACATACATATGTGTTTCTCTATGGTCTAATTTGTGCTTGTGCTAGTACAGTTTCACAGTCAGCGAGTCAGGTGAGCACTGTTACCTGCACGTTTTTTCCTTTATGTTTTCCTCTCGGACCGTAGTTAAAATCCTGACGCTCTTTGGACTTGGAGCTTCGGTACTCTTTGAAACATTTATATGATGGGCCAGGTTGTTCTGCTGAAATTAAAAAAGGTCGGTCTCAAAAATCAAAATGAGGTAACCAATAGCGCTAATATGTTTTATTCACAGGCTAATTAAAAAAGCTAACATTACGCTGCACTTACGGTACTTTGTTTAGCATTGTCCGGTTGTTGAGATGTCCCCTCTCCTGCATCCATCTGCTCTGTGCCATTTAAAAACTCCAAGGATCGACCGCACGAAATACAAAACAGCTTAATAAACTTATAGGTGTCCCACAGAACGGGCAAAACGTGACTCGACTGTCGTCCATCTTGGGTCAAAATGACCGCTTCCGGGTCATCACTTCCGGGTCATCACTTCCGGGTCAGCCTCGTTAGGACATTCCCTTTCCGTGTGATTCTCTCGTTTGCTAAAGTGTTTCAGGAAAATGTTAATTTGTTTCAGAAAATGTTAATTTGTTTCAGAAAATGTTAATTTGTTTCAGAAAATGTTAAAGTGTTTCAGAAAATGTTAATTTGTTTCAGAAAATGTTAAAGTGTTTCAGAAAATGTTAATTTGTTTCAGAAAATGTTAATTTGTTTCAGAAAATGTTAAAGTGTTTCAGAAAATGTTAATTTGTTTCAGAAAATGTTAATTTGTTTCAGAAAATGTTAAAGTGTTTCAGAAAATGTTAATTTGTTTCAGAAAATGTTAATTTGTTTCAGAAAATGTTAAAGTGTTTCAGAAAATGTTAATTTGTTTCAGAAAATGTTAATTTGTTTCAGAAAATGTTAAAGTGTTTCAGAAAATGTTAATTTGTTTCAGAAAATGTTAATTTGTTTCAGAAAATGTTAAAGTGTTTCAGAATTTGTTAAAGTGTTTCAGAAAATGTTAATTTGTTTCAGAAAATGTTAATTTGTTTCAGAAAATGTTAAAGTGTTTCAGAAAATGTTAATTTGTTTCAGAAAATGTTAATTTGTTTCAGAAAATGTTAAAGTGTTTCAGAATTTGTTAAAGTGTTTCAGAACTATTTGTTAAAGTGTTTAGCCTTATTTGTTAATGTGTTTTGCACCTCAGGGCCACCGTACTTTAGGGAGTCTGCAGCGTTTAAGTACATTCTTAAATATATTTACTTCATTTAGAAAAATGCAAAATAAGGGAGAAGTTTTCAAGAAACGACTTTTGTGAATAAAAAATTTTGCCATCAGGATGAGATTGTTGTTACCATAATTTAAAACTTCATTCCCTGTTAACAGACCAAATTTAATTGTAGTGAAATCTAAAGGTGGGATGGAACTCTTAGATAAAATCCAGTTCTGAAAATCTTTCCAAAAAGCATTAGTGACATTACAGTTGAAAAAAAGATGTTCAGCTGTCTCAACATCAGAATTGCAAAATGTACAAGTATTGGTTTCTATATTAAATTTCTTTTGCAACAAATCATTGCAAGGGTAGATTTCATACATAATTTTGAAATGTATTTCTTTAGTTTTTTGTGGGAGTGGATGGGAAAGGTATTTGGTTCTGATTATTTTTTGTGAGGAAGTATCATAGTTTTTAAACAAATGTTTTCTTTTCAATGTATGGGGAAAGAGTATAGCGGTCAGAGTATTCCTTATGAATTTATTATTACATTTTTTATCTATGAAATCACAGCCATTAATTAACAAGGAAGGTTTTGTAAGATTAACATTGGAATATGTAATTATACCTTTAATCATCTGAATCAAAGCAGGAGGAATGGATTTTATCACTCTCTCAAACTTACTTTTAGTACAGATTAACGTGTATTTTTTGATAAAATCATCATATGATAAGAGGTTGCCATTTCCATTCATAAGGTGTAAAACAGACCAAATATCTTTTTCCAACCAATCTTTGTAAAGGAATGATTTTCGATTAATCAAGATATACCTATTGTTCCAAATTGGGATTGAGTGTGGTGAGAAGTTGTGTTTGAAGACCAGTTTCCAATATTGCAAAACCTGTTTGTGAAAGTCTGATAATTTTATTGGTAATTTAGAAATTTCAAAGTCGCAGCTTAACAAAAAACAAATTCCACCAAACTTTTCAAAAATCTTCCGAGGGAACATATACCAAAAGCTTTCGTAATTTTTTATGAAGTTTTGTAACCATTTCAGTTTGATGGTACCGTTCATTGGATCAAAATCAATCATATTTAAACCCCCTTCCTCTAAAGTAGTAAAGTAGTAGAGTAGTAAAGTTATTCTCAACAGTTGGCTTCAAAGAGATTTATCTATTTTTGGACGTGTTTTACTCACTAAAATGGAAAACTTATCTCGTCTTATTTACCCTGCTTATGCCTATATCCGATAAAATGATAAAGAAAATAAACCAGGACAATTTTAATTTCATTTGGAGAAACAGATGCCATTATATTAGAAGAGCAGATGTAGTTAAATCTTTTCTCCAGCAAAGTGCTTTTTTAAAGTTTCACCTGGACATTCTAGAAATGCAAACGCTTCGGGCAGAAAACACAACAGCACAATATACTTCAAGGTGTTTAGCATATATGTAGCATATATTTCATAGTTTTGTGGAGCCATTTTAAGAAATATCACCACACAGCTATGCTTTGATGACTCCTGAACATCTAGCTGTGGTTAAAAAAAAATTTTTTTTTGACATGAAATAACAAATTAGAACTACAGCAGAAGGGGTTTCCCTGAATGCCTCAGTTTGGGTTAGTTGATACATGTGAGTAAGGATTGAGTCATTTAGTTTAATGATACATTTCCACAGATGTCAGGGAAAGTCAAGCAAAAACATTACCTTTTTCTTGTCACCAAACTTTTGTCTTCTTGTAGACATCATTCTGCCAGTGGTGGAGAAAATACTGAGAAAAAAAAAAAGGGTACAAATAAACAGACAAAAATGTCCTCTAGTAAAAGTAGAAGTACCACATTAACGTTTTTACTTAAGTAAAAGTAAATAAGTACTGTACTTGCTTTTCTTCTTTCTTCTTCTTCTTCTTTCGGCTTTTCCCTTTTCAGGGGTCGCCACAGCGAGTCATCCTCCTCCACCTCACTCTGTCCTCTGCATCCTCTGTCCTCACTCCAACTACCTCCATGTCCTCTCTAACTGCATCCATATATCTCCTCTTTGGTCTCCCTCTTTGTCTTTTTCCTGGCAGCTGCATTTCTAACATCCTTCTACCAATATACCCACTGTCCCTCCTCTGGACATGTCCAAACCATCTCAGTCTGGCCTCCCTAACTTTATCTCCCAGTTGTTTAACATGTGCTGTACCTCTGATGATCTCATTCCTGATCTTATCCATCCTTGTCACTCCTAAGGAGAACCTCAGCATCTTCATTTCTGCCACTTCCAGTTCTTTCTCCTGTCTTTTTGTCAATGCCACTGTCTCCAGACCATACAACATAGCTGGTCTCACCACTGTCTTGTAAACTTTTCCTTTGACCTTTGCTGACACCTTTTTGTCACAAATCACTCCTGAAACTTTTCTCCATCCACTCCATCCTGCCTGGACTCTCTTTTTCACCTCTTTACCACATTCCCCATTTTCCTGGACAGTGGACCCCAAGTACTTGAAGTCCTGCACCTTTGTGACCTCTGCTCCTTGTAGCCTCACTGTTCCACTGGCCTCCCTCTCATTCACACACATGTACTCTGTCTTACTACGGCTGACTTTCATTCCTCTTCTTTCAAGTGCATACCTCCACCTCTCCAAGTTCTCTTCCACCTGTTCCCTGTTCTCACCACAGATCACAATGTCATCTGCAAACATCATAGTCCATGGGGATTCCTGCCTGACCTCATCTGTTAGTCGGTCCATCACCAGAGCAAACAAGAAGGGGCTCAGAGCCGATCCTTGATGCAATCCCACCTCCACCTTGAAGCTATCTGTCACTCCTACAGCACATCTCACCACTGTCCTGCTGTCCTCATACATGTCCTGTACCAGTCTAACATACTTATCTGCCACTCCAGATTTCCTCATGCAATACCACACCTCTTCTCTTGGCACCCTGTCATATGCTTTTTCTAAATCCACAAACACACAATGGAGTTCTTTCTGACCCTCTCTGTACTTCTCTATCAACATCCTCAAAGCAAAGATGGCATCTGTGGTGCTCTTTCTTGGCATGAAACCATACTGCTGCTCACAGATAGTCACCTCTTGTCTAAGTCTTGCTTCCACAACTCTCTCCCAGATCTTCATTGTGTGGCTCATCAACTTAATTCCCCTGTAGTTGCTACAACTCTGTACATCACCCTTGTTCTTAAAAATGGGAACCAGCACACTTCTTCTCCATTCTTCAGGCATTTTCTCACCCTCAAATATTCCATTAAATATTTGAGTCAAAAACCTCACTGCCATCTCTCCAAGACATTTCCAAACCTCCACTGGTATGTCATCAGGTCCTACTGCCTTCCCCTTCTTCATTCTTTTCAGAGCTTTCCGGACTTCACCCTCACTAATCTTTCCCACTTCCTGGTCCACAGTTTCTATTACCTCCACTCTTCTTTCTCTTTCATTCTCTTCATTCATTAGCTCCTCAAAGTAATCCTTCCATCTTCCCATCACACTCTCCTCACTTGTTAGAACATTCCCATTCCCATCTTTAATAAGCCTAACCTGCTGCACATCCTTTCCAGCCTGATCCCTCTGTCTTGCCAATCGGTACAAGTCCTTCTCGCCCTCTTTAGTGTCCAGTCTCCCATATAACTCATTGTACGCCCTCTGCTTTGCCTTAGCTACTTCCCTCTTTGCTCTATGTCCCATCTCCTTATATTCCTGTCTCCTCTCTTCAGTCCTCTCACTGTCATATTTCTTCTTGGCTAATCTCTTTCTTTGAATGGCGTCCTGCACTTCACTATTCCACCACCAGGTTTCCTTATCATCCATTCTCTGTCCAGATGACACACCAAGTACCTTCCTACCTGTCTCTCTAATTACTGTTGCTGTAGTAGCCCAGTCACTTGGAAGCTCTTTCTTACCACCCAGAGCCTTTAACAGCTCGTCTCTGAATTTCTCACAACATTCTTCCTTCTTTAGCTTCCACCATTTGGTCTTCTTCTCTGGTTTTACTCTTTTTCTCTTCTTCGCAACAACAGTCATTCTACACACAACCATCCGATGCTGTCTGGCCACGCTCTCCCCTGCTACAACCTTACAGTCTCCAATCTCCCTCAGGTTTCCTCTTCTACACAGAATGTAGTCGACCTGTGTACTCCTTCCTCCACTCTTATAGGTCACTCTATGTTCCTCCCTCTTTTGGAAATAGGTATTGACTATAGCCATTTCCATTCTCTTGGCAAAATCCACCACCATCTGTCCTTCCTGGTTTCTTTCCTTGACACCAAACCTACCCATCACTTCCTCATCCCCTCTGTTTCCTTCACCAACATGTCCATTCAGGTCTGCTCCAATCACCACTCTTTCCTCCCTGGGAATACTCTCTATCACTTCATCCAAATCTTTCCAAAATTTATCTTTCTCCTCCCCATCACATCCAACCTGTGGAGCATAACCACTTACTATGTTTAGCATCAGACCTTCTACTTCTACCTTTAGACACATCACCCTATCTGACACTCTCTTCACCTCTACTACATTCTTTGCCAACTCCTCCTTCAGGACCACCCCTACTCCATTTCTCTTTCTATCCACACCATGGTAAAACAGTTTGAACCCTGCTCCAATACTGCGAGCCTTGCTGCCCTTCCACTTGGTCTCTTGGACACATAAAACATCTACCTTTCTTCTCTGCATCATGTCAGCCAGCTCTCTACCTTTGCCTGTCATTGTCCCCACATTTATGGTGTGGTCACACCAAGCAGCGTTTTGACCTCCAAAGCGTCCTGTTTACATGTAAAGTCAATGGTGGACGCGCTTCCAGGCACCTCCTGGCGTCTGGCGTCAGGTCGCGTGCGTGTTGAGCGTGCTGAGAAGCGTTTTTTCGTGCACGTGAACCGGCTTCCACCTCCAAACCGAGCCTTCACCATGCTGAAGATTTCGCGGTTCAAACTTTCAAACGCCGCTCAACTCCACCTGATTGGTTGGTGTGTCAACCAATCAGGGAGAGTCGGGGGGAGAAGAGAGGGGGCAGTGGGAGAGTCCCTATGTGACGCGGAAACGAGGGTGCGCGCGCACTATGTGACGTATTGTTTGTCGGAAAAAAAAAGAAAAGACCCGCGAGCTCGTGGACTATGGAAGAGAAACTCATTGTAGCTGTGTGTTCGCGACAATTCCTTCACGACCAGTCAAGTCTGCTCGACAGAGACGGAAATAAAAGGCTCCTCGCCTGGCGGAGTGCAGTGACTCTGTGCGCAGGACTCTGTATACCGGTAAGCTCCTCCCACACCCCGCCGCCACAGCCACGAAGCCGCCGCAACACTACAGTTTGGACAACACTGGGTAGCGCGTCCACTTGCGTGCGTGAGGAGCCTTTTGGAGGTAAAAACGCTGCTCGGTGTGACCACACCATTAGAGTTGCAACCCTTATGGTGTGGTCACACCGAGCAGCGTTTTTACCTCAAAGCTTCCAGCCTCCATGTAAAGTCAATGGTGGACGCACCTAGGCACCTCCTGGCGTCTGGCGTCAGGTCGCGTGCGTGTTGAGCGTGCTGATGAGCGTTTTTTCGTGCACGTGAACCGGCGTCGGCTTCCAAGTTCCGCTTCAGCTGAGCTGAAGTTTTCGCGGTTCAAACTTTCAAACGCCGCTCAACTCCACCTGATTGGTTGGTGTGTCAACCAATCAGGGAGAGTCGGGGGGCAGAAGAGAGGGGGCAGTGGGAGAGTCCCTATGTGACGCGGAAACGAGGGTGCGCGCGCACTATGTGACGTATTGTTTGTCGGAAAAAAAAAGAAAAGACCCGCGAGCTCGTGAACTATGGAAGAGAAACTCATTGTAGCTGTGTGTTCGCGACAATTCCTTCACGACCAGTCAAGTCTGCTCCACAGAGACGGAAATAAACAGCTCCTCCTCGCCTGGCGGAGTGAGCAGGACTCCGTGTGCAGGGCTCTGTATACCGGTAAGCTCCTCCCACACACCCAGCAGCTTCTGGCTTCTGGCTTTTTGGTCTGAACACGCTGCATTCACAAGTGCGTCCACTTGCGTGCGTGAGGAGCATTTTGGAGGTTCAAAACGCTGCTCTGTGTGACTGTACCATCAGTCCTACATTCTTCACTTTCCTCCTCTCCCTCTGTCTCCTGACACGTTTTCCTCCTCGGCGTCTTCGACTAACAGTAGTACAATTTCCGCCGGCACCCTGTTTGTCAACAGCACCGGTGGCGGACGTTGTTAACCCGGGCCTCGACCGATCCGGTATGGTTTCACTTTGATGAACTCGCATTATGGTTTTGGCAAGTGTTTTACATCGGATGCCATTCCTGACACAACCCTCACCATTTACCCGGGCTTGGGACCGGCACAAGAGATACACTGGCTTGTGCTCCCTAGTGGCTGGCTTAGTGGCCTAGTACTTGCTTTTAAAAATACTTAAAATATTAAAAGTTTTATAAAAGAACTTGCTGAATGTATTACCTAATGCAATGGTCTACAATATCATTACATGTGGTATGTATATTTTCTGCAATACATTAATAATGTTAAGCCATTTAGCCTAATGCAATGGTCTACAATATCATTACCATATGTGGTATGTATATTTTCTGCAATACATTAATAATGTTTAGCCATTTTAATGAACAATGCTGCAGATAGTGCATGTTTTTATTGTGTTTACTCTGTGACACCGTTCACACTTAGATTTGTGATTCTGTGCATCAGAATTTCAGGGATGACATGCAGAGTTAAGTGACATTAAACAAAATAAGAAAGAGGAATGATTATCAGAGTCAGAGAGTCTTTATTGTCATTTGCACCGCATGTGGTACATGTGATGAAAACGAGATTATGTACACGGGGTCCCAGTTACATCCAACAACAAATGCAATAGAAAAACAGTAATAACATCTAGAATTAACTAAGAAAAACATCAACTAGTAATACACTAAGCCTAATATAGTGGGAATAAACAGCAGCACGAACATGAGTTTGTATGAGCAGATGGTCACAGATGAACACAGATAAACACAGCAACAAGAAAACAGATCAGCATCAGCATGATGTGATATTTTGCAGTGTTTATTTTTTATTTTATTTTAATTTATTCATGAGTCTAACAGCCTCAGGGTAGAAGCTGTTCCTCAGTCTAGTGGTTCTACACTTGATGCTCCTCAACCTCCGTCCTGAGGGGAGTGGGGCAAAGAGTGAGTGTGCTGGATGAGTGAGGTCTTTCATGATGCAGGTGGCTCTTTTCCTGCATCTGGAGGTGTAAATGTCTGTGATGGTGGGGAGACTGACTCCAACAGACTTCTGTGCAGCCTTCACCACTCTCTGTAGAGCTTTCCTCTCTTCAACTGTGCAGCCTCCATGCCACACGTTGATGCTGGAGCACAGGACGCTCTCCACTGCACACCTGTAGAACGAGGTGAGAACTGGGCTGCTCAGACCAGCACGTCTCAGCCGTCTGAGGAAGTAGAGTCTCTGATGACCTTTCTTGATCAGGCTGGTGGTGTTGTTGCTCCAGCTGAGGTTATCATTCATGTGTACACCCAAGTATTTGTAGCTGGAGACCACTTCCACTGCAGACCCACCTATTTTCAGTGGGGCATGGGTGTGTTTGTTCCTTCTGAAGTCCACAATCATCTCCTTTGTCTTCTTCACATTCATGTGAAGATTATTCTCTTTGCACCAGCTCTCCAGATGTTCCACCTCCTGTCTGTAGCTGGACTCATCATTGTTTGTGATGCATCCCACCACCGCTGTATCATCTGCAAACTTAACAATATGACAGCCTGGAAGTGTGGCTGTACAATCATATGTGAGCAGAGTGAACAGAAGGGGGCTCAGCACACATCCCTGAGGAGAGCCAGTGCTGAGGGTTATGGTGGAGGAGGAGAAGTTGTGGATCTTCACGGACTGTGGTCTGTCTGTTAAGAAGTCTAGTACCCATACTGTATCTTATACTGTATCTTTGAAAGTTTTTATGTCAGGGATGACATGCAGAGTTAAATGTCATTAAGCAAAATAAGGAAGAGGAATGATTATATATTTGAAAGTTTTTATTTAACACAAAGCAAAACCATGGTTTCATTTTAACTGCAGTAAACACATTTAAGTAAAAGTTGTTTGTCTGAAAAAAGGAGCATTAGACGTCACACACCTAACAAAGGAACAGGCTCTTTTTAGGGTTTTAAAGACATCTTCCACATACACTGGTGACTCTGTGCTGCTTGTCCTATTGGACCTTACATCCGCTTTTGACACCATTGGCTATGAGATCCTCATTTCTAGGTTGGAGCAGTGGGTGGGCATCACAGGGTCAGCCCTAAATTGGTTCAGATCCTACCTCTCTGACAGGTCCTTTTGTGTTTCCATCAAAGATTTTAGTTCTGCAGTGGCAGCGCTTAAATGGGGGG
This sequence comes from Garcialebias charrua, assembly GCA_038048925.1. NCBI lineage: Eukaryota > Metazoa > Chordata > Actinopteri > Cyprinodontiformes > Rivulidae > Garcialebias > Garcialebias charrua. Next base: position 24,233 of record JBBPBX010000353.1, read on the forward strand.
TTCTGCAGGGGTCCATTCTGGGTCCTCTCCTATTCTCTTTATACCTGCTGCCACTTGGTGCTATTTTCCGAAAACACAACATACCTTTTCACTTCTACGCCGATGACGGTCAAATTTACTTCCCCCCTAAGACACAATGGTACATGCTCTGTTCAACCTCTGCTCGACTGCCTGGCTGACATCAGGGACTGGATGGCTTTAAATTTCTTAAGTTTCAATGAAAAGAAGTCCGAAGCCATGTTGTTCCCTCCCAACGACACGATCACGAACCACTGCATTGACCTTTCTGCTCTAGCCCTGTCAGAAAAACAAAAAGTCATAAACCTGGGAGTGATAATGGATCCTTACTTGAAACTCAACAGTCATGTAAACATGATTGTTAAATCCTGGGTTTTTTTTCAGCTGAGGCGACTGTCTAAGCTGAAGCCCATACAGTATTATCCAAAAATAACATGGAGACAGTAATTCATGCATTTATTACATCTAGGCTTGATTACTGCAATTCGCTCCTGTTTGGTATCAGTCAGACCACCGTTGCACGACTCCAACTGGTCCAGAACGCAGCAGCCTGATTTTTAACCAGTACAGGCAAAAGAGAGCACCAGTCTTGGCCTCCCTGCACTGGTTCATCTTTGAATCCAGTTCAAAATTCTCCTATATGTCTACAAATCGCTGAACAGTCTCGCCCCCTCATCTCTCTGATTTACTACAGCCGTATGTCCCACCACGTTCTCTGAGGTCAGCGGACCAGTTACTGCACCAAATACAGTACTGTGCTACACACTGCACCAAATAGGGGCCAAGATGATGTAGTGGCAGGGGAACCGACTTGGGACCCGAAGGACCCAGGTTCAAACCCCAGTCACGGCATAACTTGTGGTGTGTTTGAGCAGCACATCTCATCCCAATTGCTCCCCGGCACGCTCTCTATAGCTGCCCACTGCCCCACCTGGTGGTGATTGGGTTAAATGCAGAGTCAAATTTCGTCTTGTATGGAAACATATACAGATGACAAAAATGTGACATTATTATTATTATTTAAAGAGGAACTAAACCCAGGTTGAGACGGTGACTCCTTCCCCTAAGCAGATCCAAAATCACCCTCAAAATGGGCGTGTCGAGAGACAAGGAGGGGAGGAGGTAGAGTTGTGCTTTTGTCCACGCCTCCACCAGCAACAACCTAAAACAAATCAAACCTCTAGCCAACAACATACACCAAGCAACAACAAAGGATAAACATGTAGATGTATTTCTCTATTCCACCCATTCCATCCAAAACCAAAGGCTTAAAAAAATGAATAAATGAAAGAAAGAAAACCGCTTGTCAGGAGTGAAATGTGGCACTTCCATATAAGGTATGAACTGCTGCAGGACCTTCTCATCTCTGCAGGGGATTGGCTCTGCTTGAACCACCTCTGTGATGTCACACATGAGCAGACATGTCACACATGAGCGTTTGGACAAATAAGTAAATTAAGGTGCAATTCCTCTGTTCAACCCATAGGTGTCACAGTAAACACGTTTTTGGACCGGGGTTTAGTTCCTCTTTAAATACTGTAATACATACTGCACTAAATACTGTGATACATGCTGCACCAAATACTGTGCTACACACTGCACCAAATACTGTAATACATACTGCACTAAATACAGGTAGTTCCTGACTTACGAACGAGTTCCGTTCCTACGCGCTGTCGTACGTCGAATTTCGGCGTAAGTCGGAAAATACATCCAAACGGCACCTCATACATACAGTACTGTATTTTACCAAGCACTGTCAAAAACCACATACATTTAGGAGCCATAATGAAGGAAAAAAAGAGTTAAAACCTACTGGTATGCTGGTGAATTCTTTCTCCATCTGTTAGCATGTTAGCTTGGTGCACCTCCGAGCCCTGCAGCTTCCTGCTGCTTCACGCGGTCCATAGCATTTACAGCAAGGTCTGTTAGCATGTTAGCTCATTGCTCAGCTGTAGCCTCTCTGCCTCGTAAACCTCCGCTCCAAACAATAAGGTCTCCTGTACTTTTCTACTCGTGGTCCAGCGGTCCAGAGTTTTACAGTAAGGTCTGTTAGCATATTAGCCCCTCCTAACCTCCTCTGCTCCGGTCTGCCTGTCCAAACAATGAGGTCTCCTGTAAGTTTCCACTGAGTGCGTCAAGCTACTCTCCCCCCTCCCTCCTGTAAATTTCCGCTGAGTTTCGGTACCGTATTTTTTGGTGTAAAGGCGCATAAACCGCGTAACTCGAACAATGCTTTTCAATGGAAGGGCATTCGTAACCGCGAAACGTCGTAAGTCGAGGCAGTCGTAACCCGAGGACTACCTGTACTGTGATACATGCTGCAGAACGCAGCAGCCCAATTTTTTTTTAGCAGTACAGGCAAAAGAGAGCACATTACACCAGTTTTGGCCTCCAGTGCTGGTTTACCGGTTTACCTTTGAATCCAGTTCATAATACTCCTGTATGTCTACACATCGCTCAACAGTTTTGCGCTCCCCTCATCTCTCTGATTTGCTACAGCTGTGTGTCCCACCACGTTCTCTGAGGTCAGCGGACCAGTTACTTCTCACAGTTCCAGGAACTCGTATAGGTGCCGAGGTGACAGGGCCTTCTCTGTAGCAGGCCCAAGACTTTGGAATGAGTTACCTCTGCTTGTCAGACAGGCCCCCTCCCTCTCGGTTTTCAAATCCCGTTTAAAAACCCACTACTATTCCGTTGCTTTCAACAACAGATGATCTCTGGTTCAACCTGTTGGCTTCACACAGGTTGGTTATTATATTTATTATCTGCAATGTTTTTATATCTATATTCTGTTTTTACTTCATTTTGTATGTTGCCTATGTGTTGCCTGTTGTTTGTTTGTGCAGCACTTTGGTTGGCCTTGTTGCTGTTTTAAGTGCTCTATAAATAAAATGGTATGGTATGGTATGGTATGGCTCTGATTATTTAAACTCCAGTTTGTCATCAACTCTAGTTAAAATACTGTCTAGTCAACCTTGTAATGGGTCAATAGTGAACAATACTGTATTTTAACTTCCTGACACAATTTTCAACCCTTGGACCTGAGTGTCGACCCATTTGGAGACATCTCTTGTCTCCTGTTCTAACATCCCATAAATTGACACATTTTATTATTGCAGCAATAATTTTTTGTTCAAGATCATAAGAAGTTGGTTTTCAAAAAATTTTGAGTCCAGTCTGACTCTTTAGGGAAAGATAATCTGTCCTTCTGTCCTGAACAGTCCGTCAATAATCTTTCAATAGTCTTTCAATAGCCGTTCAATAAGGCCATGGGTGGCACGTATCTTCTGGCTGACTCGCCACAGTGGAATCCATTTTGGGTGTGTTTAGTGGTGCTGTGGGTGCTCCCAGCTCAATGACATTTATACTAGAATGTAGAATCAATGCACTAGAATGTAGGTCACTGATCCAGCTCTTCTTGAAGGCGGGTCTAACGTTACCTGTCCACTTTGCAGTGAACCAACTCCCCACTCACCATTGGTTACATTCAAATTAATGAACAAATAAAAAAACAGCAACATGAATGTAACTTGTAATGCAACACATTCTAGAAATGTAGTGTAGTAGAAAGTACAGATACTTAATGTACAATGTAGTTGAGTAAAAGTCGAAAGTACTGTACACACGTTTAAGTCTACTTAAGTAATGAACAAATACATGAAAAATGTACATGCCAGTAAGTACACTAACAAAGTACTTGCACTTACATTCCACAACTGCATTCCACATACAGGCCTGTAGGCAGGGCCGGCCCAAGGGCCTAAGCGAAATTTGGCTTGGGGCCCTCTATTTTCGCTAAACTCAACTCTGATAGCCCTGTTTACATGATCCTATGTGAATAGTGGAACTAAAAGTAACAAAAAGGGGGGGGGGAACAAAAAACACCAGTATGTGTTGTATTTTACAGCAAAAATGTCATCTGGTTTATTATCTTTGGTTCCAAAGAACTGCAACAGTAATGCTCAAATAATTTGTAGAGCAAGATCAACAACAGACAGATCAAATAACTTGGATGCATAAAAATAAATTAAATTATGCAAAATCAGACAAAAGAAAACAAAAACATCAAGGAAATACTTAAATAGCGTAAATGAACAATGAAACCACGTAAAATGGTTTAAATAAAGAAGCCTGAAACCACGTAAAATGGTTTAAATAAAGAAGCTTAAAGTTGAATAATTCGTTCTTAAACTATGTAAATGCAACAATTTGCAAAGGCTGAACCTAAAATATTAAATAGAATCATATAGAAATCATTACTAGAAAAAGAATTATATTGCACTTAGGGGGCCCCTTAGTGACCCCGGGGCCCTAAGCAGCTGCTTAGTTTGCTTATGCCTTGGGCCGGCCCTGCCTGTAGGCCATACAATTTGTAGAGTAATTTATAATTAATTATAAAATTAATAATTAGTAATAATAATTAAGTAATGTCAGAGTCAGAGAGTCAGAGTCAGAGAGTCTTTATTGTCATTTGCACCGCATGTAGTACATGTGATGAAAACGAGATTATGTACACAGGGTCCCAGTTACATCCAACAACAAATGCAAGAGAAAAACAGTAATAACATCTAGGATTAACTAAGAAAAACATCAACTAGTAATACACTAAGCCCTAATGTAGTAGAAAAACATCATTATAAACAGCAGCACGAACATGAGTCTGTATGAGCAGATGGTCACAGATGAACACAGCAACAAGAAAACAGATCAGCATCAGCATGATGTGATATTTTGCAGTGTTTATTCTTATTATTTATTTATTCATGAGTCTAACAGCCTCAGGGTAGAAGCTGTTCCTCAGTCTAGTGGTTCTACATTTGATGCTCCTCAACCTCCGTCCTGAGGGGAGTGGGGCAAAGAGTGAGTGTGCTGGGTGAGTGAGGTCTTTCATGATGCAGGTGGCTCTTTTCCTGCATCTGGAGGTGTAAATGTCTGTGATGGTGGGGAGACTGACTCCAACAGACTTCTGTGCAGCCTTCACCACTCTCTGTAGAGCTTTCCTCTCTGCAACTGTGCAGCCTCCATGCCACACATTGATGCTGGAGCACAGGACGCTCTCCACTGCACACCTGTAGAACGAGGTGAGGACTGGGCTGCTCAGACCAGCTCGTCTCAGCCGTCTGAGGAATGTGCTCTCTTAATAATAATTATTAATAATAATTTATAATTTATTATAAAATTTATATTTATAGAGTAATTTTGATATAATTAGCCAGCTAATGGAGGTGTGCAGGGCCAAAGGGGAAAATGTTATGTGTGCATAGGTATTTAAAATAGCTAGAGTTGCATCAAACAGAATAACTTTTTCTGATCTCAAAAATAGACTTGTTCTTTTAAATTAGAAGCTTTTTATGTAACAAAAAGTAAGATACTGTACAAGATTGTTCTCTTGGCTATAAACCGGCAAAGTCAGCTTTATTAACCTGCTTTACGGTTTTTATCTCGTGACAACAACACTACCTGTTTTACCACATTACCTTCCACACCGTCATTAAACTAAGTGTAAGTGTATGGGGAAAAGCACGCAAAAGCAATACAATGCCTATTTTTATTATGCAAAAAAAGATTGTGAGAATTATAACCAGAAATCATTATTGTCACCCTTCTGGTGTATTATTTTCTCAAATGAAGCTACTGAAATTCTATGATTTGGTCGATTACAACATTTTGTTACAGTAGAGCACATAATAATATACCATCAAATATTCAAAGGTTTTTTGTAAAAAGAACAAGCTGTTACAATCTTAAGGGTAAAGATGTGTTTGTTAAACCACAGTTCAGAACAAGTTTGAAGGGAAGAACTACAGTAATACAAGGCGTAACATTGTGGAATAATTTAATGCCAGTATTTAAAGAAGCTAAATCAATTTCTGTATTTAAGAAAATTGTCAAAGTTGAATTGTTAAACAAATATGATTGAATGTAACTGAGTAATCCATATATTGTTGGTTAAACGAGTTATTTACTTATTTTGTTATTAGAGAGCAATTAGTTTGTATTAGATAGATAGGAGCAGATTTAATAAGATATTTTCTTCATCTGCTACCTTTTCATTTTACACCTTATATATTTTTTATTCTTTTCATTTGCTTGTCATTTGTTGTATCACATTTTGTAAAATGAATAAACTTAAACAAAAAAAAAACAAACAAACAAAAAAATCTTACCGGTACTACAGTATGTTTAAAATTTGCTTGACAACACTGACAATAAGATTATTAGTCTCTCAGGGCATGCTGCCAAAGTCACGTTGGTTGTCCTCTATGACGGTAGTTGGATTTGCACACAGAAGGAAGAAGGAAGCTAACACAGTCAGCTCTTTTTTTAACCATGCATTGTTTTAGGCTGAACTTCCTCCTACAGTCTCAAAAACAATCAAGTTTAGTCTGATTTTAATTGTGAGCATGTTTGCTGATTTAGTTTGTTTCCATGTTGGACGCGCACAACCTGTCCTAAACCATACAAACAAAGTATAAAATCAAAGGCCTAGCTTTTTGCCAAAGTTTTTTTAAACTAAGATCAACTCTCTTGTAGCATTTGTTTTAGTCACATGTTAAATGTGAGATCTTATTGTGAGGTCTCACAAATTCTTTTAGCACTCAGAGCAGGTGTGTCAGGTGGCTTTCAGCTTCTAATACACCGAACTTCAGCTCTGTCCATGGGTCTGCAACATTTTTGATCAAAAGAGCCACTTCTGCCACTTCACTTGCTGAATAAACTGCCTGGAGCCTCAAAACCTGCTTATCAACTGGTGGCCCATGGGCCATTTAGAGGCCGTTGAAGGAGGGCTTTTCTGGCCAGTTGAGGTAACATTATAAAACTCAAACTATATAATGTTTTACATTTATTGATATTTTTACTTTTTAAGGTAAAGAAAAGACCATGGAACAAAATTGCTAATACTGAATCTCTGCAGGCTATGTGAGTCTTTTTTTCTGAATTAAAATTAAGTACCGTACTGTATTTCACATTGAAGTAATAAAAACATCAATTTAAAGTGTACAGAAATATTAGGTATTTTGCTGGACAAGTTATTGATTTAGTATTATTTAAGATGCAAGTCTGTAGGTTGGATAAATGAAGCAACTAAATGTAATCAACGTGCTTTCCTCCTTGTATTAGTAGTGTCTTTCACAAATTTACACCCCCCCCCCAAATAAATAAATAAATAAATAAATAAATAAATAAATAAATAAATAAATAAAGACAGTATCATGTTAGTTTTGTTCAAAGCTTCAAAGGGCCACAGATGGGAGACTAAAGAGCCACATATGGCCCCAGAACCACAGATTGCAGACCCCTGAACTAGAGCCATTTTTACCCTGATGCATGCTCAGATAGAAATAGAGCCATTTTTGTGTTGGCAGGGTTAATTAGCTAAAAGAGCCATTTTCAATGAGCTTGACTCCAAAAATTAATTAATAAAAAATACAATGCAACTCATTTTGACAACTCCACAGTCCAGAATGCAGTGGCCAGAGTCGTTTACTTCACTGGTTAATCAGTTTCTTACAGAATAAATTACAAGATGTTCTTCTTGTCCACGAGTCACTGAACGGCTCAGCACAGTAAAAACCATCCTTTACACCGTGAACCGCCCGGACCTCTCAGATCAACAAGCACATGACCGAATCAGAATCAAACGTGGTGAAGCTGCTGGAACAAACTTCCCGAGGAGCTCAGAGCGATCTATTTAAATCTAAATTAAATACTTGTTTTCTAATGCTTTGTGATTTTAAACGGTTTAACCACAAACGCTTCAGTTGCTTTGAATATCTTGATTTGACCCAGTGGATAAGAACGTTGCTCACCCCTGCTCTAAAAACAAACAAACAAACTGTATCACTTAAAATATTCTGTATTCAAATTTAAAAAAATACAATAAAATATCTAATTCATAAAATGACAAAATGGACTGAAAGCTATTTCAAGTAAGAAGCAAAAGTTAGCAAATCAACTGTTAGGGGGGAAAAAAAAGGTGCAGTTTGTTATTTTGTATTAGATTTCTCAGCCCTGAAGGCTTGGCAGGAGGTGTTTAAACACCTGAAATATAATCCAGCTATTATTCTGAGGATATAAAATCTGAAGAGGACCGGTTTAATAACCTGGAGCAAATAAAACTGAGCCAAGACACAGATATCTAAAATGTTACACTTTTGATTCGCTGTTAAATGGGTTTGCATGATGTAACGTTTTGAATCCCTATCAGCTCCTCCACATGTGTGTGTGAGTGAAGGACATGAAGATCAGTGTGATGGACCAGACTTCTAGTACAGGAACCTGGAACATAACATCAGAACTGGAACATCCTTTTTATTTGAGTAAGCTAATATATTTTTGTCCATTTTTTTCTTCTTTCGGCTGCTCTTTTCCTCAAGGTTCACCACAGCAAACTAACTCGCACAAAGACTTGGCAGTTGTTTTTACACCGGATGTCCTTCCTGACACAACCACAGACCACCGAGCTACCACAGCCCTCTGTGTGGAGCAGAGAGCTGCCCTCACCTGGAGCAGCAGATGCTGGGGGTTGAGGGTCTTGCTCAAGGGCCCAGAGTGGGGCAAATGAGGGTGAAAGCAGGTGCGTCACCTTTCCCACCCACATTTTGATGCAGTCAGCCCAGGGAGTTGAACCGGCGACCTTCCGATCACAGGTCCACCTTCTTTAACTTCTGCGCCACTACTCTCCCAAATATATTTTTGTCATATACAGTATCCCATGATGTCCTGATGATGTAGAACTTTGGTAATGTCCCTTCTTGCTGCTGTGAAAAGGGGTTTAGTGTCAGCTCCTCATTTTATTTGTTTTTTTATTTTTCTTGTCCAATGACGTGTTCACCCTTATTCACTCCAAAAACCGTTAAAAAACAACAACAAATCCTCACGTTTCATTCCATCATTTATTTATAGATAAATAACACCACAAAGTCCAACAACGTTAAGTCAGGTCATCTGGACGGTTTATTTTTTTGTTGCGATGTTTCATCCTTCATCCAAAGGACTTCATCAGTCTGAGGAGCCACAACAAACTCAGTCCCACAAGCAGCACACTCACATGGTGGATCAATGGTGATGAGATGGTCCTTTGGATGAAACCATTCAGAGGTCCTGACTTAACTTTGTTGTTTTTTCACCTGGATTATTGAGTGTGAACTTTTATATTTGAAACACCACAAAGTGTTTGTCAAGGACAAAAAAATAAATAAATTCTTCTTTACTCTTTAAAAAAAATACATTTTAATATCATTCTTCAAATTTATATTTAATTTTTCACTATATTTTTTTTTCAATCTGAAAAGCATTTTAAACCTAAATGAAGATCATGTATTATTGTTTTTTATTATTAAATGTATATTATTATTATACTATTTTATTTAATATCATTTGCCCAAATTAATAACAAAAAGTGTCTTAAAAAAGATATTTAATTTTCTTTTCATTTTTTTTTCATTTATTTTGTTTTATACAATAAACAATCTGTGGTCGACATGCTCTGGTTGCTCTGAGTGGCTCAAGATTTTATTGTCGCATCCAAACAAATATACCACAAGATGGCAGCAAGGACATTTCACAAACTAAACCTTTGTCAAATCCAACAAGTCTTGTGAAAAATGAGACCACTGTCTAAATCTAGTTTTTATTAGAGAAACGTTTTCTAAAAGTCCATTTTGAAGCACTTGAAGTAAAAGTCAGCACATTTTAAGTAAACATGGTGCTCACGTGACAGAGTTAATTAAACAATATTAAAATAAGCTCAACATCACATTTAGAAGTGACCTATTAATTTGCCACATTCACAGCTTGTAGGTAAAAGATCTGTTAGACTTCATCTTTATGATACTTTAACTTTGCAGTTTTAAACGATATTAAGGATATTTTGATGCCTTTTTTTAAAATCACAAACTTTAAAAAGAGAAAATAAAATAACATTAATGAGATACTAAACTATTCTACAACTTCCCATTATTCCATATGTTACGCTGTACAGGAGTTGTACGCTAATCATACCAAAATGAATATTTGCTTTTTGGCCGTCAGTCAAATGTCCTGAAGGAAAACGGCTCAACATGGCATGTTTGTTTAGTTCGCCTCAACTGGTTAAAGCGTTGTTGTATTAAGCCTGACTCAAGCTCAAGTAAAACATTTACATGTTTGCCCATCAGGCGTTCACCGACCAAGATAAAAAGAAGATGACGTGGGTGGGGAGCACTTACTTATTTTATTATACTTCATCCGTCATACACATAACAAAGTTGATTCAAAGTCAATTAATAAAACAATACACTTTACAACTTCCTCGCATGCAAATCAAATACAATCAGAGATTTGTGTTTTTAAGCAATTTGACAAAAGGCAAATGTTCTCAGTGTACAGAAAAACACAGTAAACATAATCCACGACAAGAATAAAACTGTTTCAGCAGAATATTAAATATTATTAAAATCTTCATCAGTTCAGAGAAATTCCATCTTTTCAAGGCTCTGGTCAAAAGGACGACAGAAGGAGAGTTTGATCTGCTCAGAGCCAGCTTTGAGCAGAACATTTCATGATTTGACACGTGGACCTGACAGCACAGCTGTGTTGTCATTCACATTAAGCATCTGTTTAAAACTTGCTTCTTCCATCTTCGAAACATCTCCAGACTTCGCCCATCTCTAACTTTATCCGATGCTGAGAAGCTCGTCCATGCTTTTGTCTCCTCCAGGCTCGACTACTGCAACTCCCTGTTTATTGGAATCCCTGGCAAAAACCTTCAGAAACTTCAATATATTCAAAACAGTGCAGCAAGGATCTTGTTGAGAGTTCGTAAATTTGAACATATTACGCCCATTCTCCATAACCTTCATTGGCTTCCTGTCGCCTACAGAATTCAGTACAAAACTGCTCTCATTACACATCAATGCTTACACGGAACTTCACCAGATTATCTGAAGGATATTCTTATTCCATACTCATCCACCCGCTCGCTGCGGTCACAGAACAGCAATCTCCTTCACATTCCGAGAACCAAATTAAGGACCATGGGAGACCGGGCTTTCAGTGTGGCTGCCCCCCGTCTGTGGAACTCTCTTCCTGACTGTCTAAGAGCCCCACAGTCTGTGGTTGACTTTAAGAGCGGCTTGAAGACCTTCCTTTTCGACCAAGCATACTCTGCCTCCTCATGATTCTACTTTTGATCTTGGCTGATATTGTTATTGATTTTAATTGTTTTATTATTTGTTTTATTGACATTTAATTCTGTTGCTCCTTGTAGCACTTTGAGATTTTCATTAATGAAAAGTGCGTTATAAATTGAATTCATTATTATTATTATTATTATTGTCACCAGGCAGTCGTTACGATATGGGTCAGAACCTTCAGTATGAAACTTTATATGAACTGCCCAAGCAACAAAATAAAACCTAAAGCTGATGGATTGCAACAATTAATGTTGCTGATATGAAACAAGACTCCCGAACATCCATCATTAAGCTGTATTTACACACACACAATAATAATAATAATAATGAATTTAATTTATAACGCACTTTTCATTAATGAAAATCTCAAAGTGCTACAAAGTACACACAAACACACACACGTTCCTGCCTCTGCTGATCATTTCATACAAGACGTACATTTCCATTACAACAGCTGCCCAATATCTAATCATCACCCCTGTGCACCTCGGCTAACCAACGAGAAGAAATGTGATGCATTTTTAACAGAAATAATGACTTTTACTTGCAGTTTCATTAATTAGCTGAATATTCAACCACAGTAAACCTTCTAAGGATGTTGCAAAATTTAATAAAAACAAACAATGACTAATTGTAAAATTGTATTGACTCCATCATTTTGGGAAATTTCTTATACTGTATAGGAAATCATGAAAATAAAACAAATTTATGGGAATAAATAGTAATAAATCTGTAATTTAAAATATTAGAGCGGTTTTAAATATAATTTGAAATGTATATTTTGGTGTGATCTGGACTAAAACAACCAGATTTCATCGTCGTACCAAGCAACGAGAGGTACCACACCCTAAAAGATGATAAACGCTGTCACCTGGACGTGCAGGGACAGATGGAAACTGTAACATGCAAAAGCTTTAGCTCAGAGATGGAAACAGTTTTGTTATGAAATGCAATTTACTGAAATTTGTTTTGCTGCTATGTGCATACAATGACCACAAACAAGTTAAAAAAAAACTAAACATAAAGTGAATATTTTTTCAGTTATGTCCATGACTTTAGAAAACGATTACAACAAAAAAGAGAGAACTGTAAAAAAACATTTTGTTTTTTTAAAGGTTGTGACATTATGTCATTGCAAGCAAATCAAAATTGACACTTTCCAGATTTCTTGTAAAGCTGCATCTCTGTATCATTCGTCATTCCATTGTCAGTGAACTGAATGACCACTTACAAAATGTAACGCGAGATGTTCAGTCAAAAACAGCTTTTCATGAAAGTTCATCTGGTTCTGTTTTAGTGAAAGCAGCGTGATTCACAACATATTCTTGTTGGGCAGCACGGTGGCACAACTGGTAGAGCTGCTGCCTCTCAGCGAGAAGGTTGCCGGTTCAAATCCCGGTCCGGGGCCTTTCTGGGTGGAGTTTGCATGTTCTCCCCGTGCATGCGTGGGTTTCCTCCGGGTACTCCGGTTTCCTCCCACAGACCAAAAAACATGCTTGTTAGGCTGATTGGTGACTCTAAATTGACCCTAGGTGTGAGTGTGAGAGTGGATGGTTGTTTGGTGTGAGTGAGACAGGTCCCTCTTGTAAATGAGTCCCCGTGACTCAACGAGGCTAGCCTGTATAAATAAAGGTTGAATGAATATTGCTCTTCGCTCTGTGTTGCCCATTTGTGGTCATCCTGCAAAGCAGTTACAGTGATGCCACGCCCAGGTGGGAGAGTGCCATTCAGTTTAATCGCTGCAATAGTGATACAAACAAAACACTTTTATGATCAAAGTTCAGGTTCAGGCAACACTTGGATGGATTGGTGAGCAGTATTATTGTAGCATTTTCAATCCAGACGGAGGAACTGGTTGAAATATCTTCATTTTTTCGTGTTTCTTTATTTGTCCCATTTGCGTTTTTTTCTACTTTCTCTTTTCTGATCTTATTTTGGCAAATAAAGTTGACGTGGTTCCTTGGGATTAAACAGCGTAGGTGCACAGAACCAGCAAAGCAACACTGGCTCATCTTGAACAGAAACATTCTGCATTTGTTGAGCTAAAGATCAAAGTACTGTTCTGACAGTTCTGTCGAAGGCAAAGAAATGCAAGTTTTATGTTTCCCACAAAGGTGAACTGAAAAGATGCATCAGTCAATGTCAACAATATGGCTTGTTCATGCAAATATCTGTTAGTTTGCATGTTCACATCTACTTCACCATGTGCAAATCCACTGAGCTGTCTTCCTTGAAAGTGAACGGAGAAGATGCATCCGTCTATGCCAATAATATGGCTGCCCATGCAAACATCTGTTCATTTGCATGTCAATATCTACTTCACCATCTGCAAATCCACTGAGCTGTTACTCCCTGTGAGTTATAGTTTGCTGATGCCAAGCCGTGTCCCAGAAGGACTGCAGTCCAAACTCGGGTCCTCCATTCTATGCCACATTAAATAAATCTGACTCGGAAGAAATCTGTGTACCAGCAAAATCTCTTTGTAGTAGCAGGGATCAAATTCGTCCAGTGTGATGGCGGCGATGTGTAGTCCTGCCGTCTTCACACCCATATGGGAGGAAGGACCGAGTCCTGCTTTGGCCAAACACATCCCCATGTAAACATCGTCAATGGGAAGGATGGGGATGGATTTGGACATACGATATATAACCATTGCTGTAAAGCCAGACAGGAGGAAGCCCCCACCTCCACAGTAAGGTGGGTACGATTCTGACTTCTGCACTTGAACGGGGATAAAATATTTGCTCCCTGGTGATCTAATAGGCCCAACGTTTGCAATCAAATGGCCCGTGAAGAGATGTTTGCTTCCATCATTGTCCTTAAGGCTTTGGAGATACACAACCATGTTGTTCGTGTTTGCAAAGACATCATCGTCACCGTTGAAGAGGAAACGAGCATTGGGACAGTTTCGTTCCATCCATTCCAGGAATAATATCTGCTTTAGGGTGAGGTTGTAAAACGTGTCGCTGAAGTCCCATTGGAGGATATCACCGAACTCCCGTTGCTCCAGCTCCAGCAACGTGCTGAGTCTTTCCTTCTCGTAACCATCACCCGACGTTCCTGAGACGAAGATCCTTCGGATCCACACACCGTTGTGCATCCTCTCTTTAGCCCAGGTTTTGCGCAGCACCTCTCGGCGGTCATAATTATGGGGGGAGCTTTTAATAACCAGCAGAAGGAAGACGTCTTCAGATTTGTAAACGCCCCCACATTTTTCAGGAAGGTCCAGCAGCATGGGGAAATGGTGACAATGTCGATAATAGAGAAAGTCCTGGATATTCTGCGGAAGAGTTTTGAACTCAGTGATGTTGCGGGCGCTGGTGTTTAGTTGACAATTTGGCCAGGAGTAAATGTAGGAGCTATTTTTGTATTTGTCCTTTTTTACATCTGTGTCGAGTTGGACAGATTTGGGGTGGTCAGACTCTTTGGAAAGATGGAGGACCAACAGACCGAGAGCTCCAGCCATCAAGAAAGCCCTTATCCTGCGTGACCTCATCTTTGAAACTCTGAAACACAAAAACACAGACATACGCTGGTGAAGATTCTCAGTCGTCCAGGACATGATAAAATCAAAAAAGGCGTTCAATACAAGATCAACGGGACTTTATTTGTTACAGAAGACGTTTCGACCTCTATCCAGAGGGCTTTATCAATTCAATGAACAGGTTTGAACAAAATGAACAAAAAACACAGACAGTTCAGTTATATCTTAAAGCAAGGTTTGCACTGGTTCCACTAATGGAAGGACACTGAACAGGTTTTAAGTATTTGTGTATATATATCTTAGATCCTTATACTGTAAACTATTTTTTTATACCTCATATTTTTGGGTATAACTGGGACACTGAGTACATAATTTTGTTCCACCTCATGTACCACATGTGATGCGAATGACAATACACTTGACTTGAACTTCCATCCATCCATTATCTTTACTCGTTTCTTCCATTTTGGGTCACGGGGGTCGCCGGTGCCCACGTCCAGCGATCACTTTGAGATTTTCATTAATGAAAAGTGCGTTATAAATTGAATTCATTATTATTATTATTATTATTATCACTGTGTGAGGGGGGTGGCGGGACACCCTGGATATGTCTCCAGTCCATCACAGGGACACATAGAGACCAACGAGACAGACAATCATTCACTCACACCTATGGACAATTTAGAGTTACCAATCAGCCTAACATGCATGTTTTTGGACTGTGGGAGGAAACCGGAGCACCCGGAGAAAACCCACGCATGCACGGAGAGAACATGCAAACTCCACCCAGAAAGGCTCCCGGACCGGGATTTGAACCAGGGTAACCTGTTCGCTGAGAAGCAGCAGCTCTACCAGTTGCGCCACTGCTTATTACCAAATATTTTAATAAATTCAAAACACATATGGTTATTATAAACATAATGAAGAAGCATTGGTTATGAAACTTAATAACTGGAATAACTTGAATAAGTCGCCATCCGTGGGTTTTCTTTTTTCAAGGTTTTCTTTTTTCATTCAACCTTTATTTATACAGGTTAATCCCACTGAGCCTCGGGGACTCATTTACAAGAAACCTGAAAATACCTAGCTCAAGGTAGACCTTAGTGGTTGTTTCGGTATTTTACTTATCTTTATTGCCTGCTTCCGAATTTACGAGAATACAGTCGGTCTGTTCCCAAAATACTTATTGAACCACTGGAGAAATTTAAATGAGAGTTGCAGGAATTAATTACTGGCTGTACATCTGCAACTGATTACCTTTTGGAGTCAACATAGCCCAGACAAAATGGCCACCAGTGACCTACGCGACCCAGAAAGGAAGAAGCAGTTAAAGATGACAGATGGATGGAAGGATGGGTGCATGGATGGATGAATGAAGATGGCTACAGCTCACATACTCTTGGTGTGACATCTTGTGACACCACGTGGGCGCTGCTGATGCTGCAACACTTTATCAAACTTTTCCACTTGAAGCAGCAGCTCATCAACAACTAGAGCTTGAGACTCAAGTGTGCTAACTATGCAGGTTAAACACTCAGTCTATACTGAGGAAGTTTGTGGGAGAAAAAGCGAACATAAAATCCTAAGTGTTATACCAACAAATGTGATAAATACTCATTTTTTTTATTAATATCATCAGTTTCTACAGTAGCTATAGTGAGTTTCTGAAGTGAAGTGGTTGGCACAAAAATCCAGAGGAAGTGCCGTTGGTGTGAGCACTTTTTCTTTCTTTTTTTTTTGCAGAGGGAGGCGTCTTTACTGGTAACCTTTCTGAGTGTGTGTAATGTTAATTCTGTACGAGGTGGTAAAGAAGTGAAACTCTAAGTAAAGACACCTAAACTTTCTTGCTTGTTTTGTCACTTTTCAGCTTTTAAAACAAGCGTTGAACGCACAGGGACGTACCAGTACAGATCTGCTTTACTTCCCTCATTTTACCATATTTTTTTGCCCTATAAGTCGTTTTTTTTAAAACATATGCCACTTATACACCAAAGCAACATATTTATGGATTTTTTTCCCCCTCATATTTATAAACCATTTTTGGGCTGAGATATGACTGTTTTCATTAATTCTGACTGAAAATATTGAACACTACCATTTTCAGCCACTAGATGGCACTTGAGCAGTATGGCATGCCATTGTGTTATGTAGTAGGTAAAAGTGGCTATTAATGACAAAATCGGCTTGCCACAGCCTGCTATCTACGTACTGCTCGCTTGGCGCAACCATCAAATCAGCTTCATTTTGCAGCGCCGACATGGTGAAATGCAGCTAATTTGACCATTAAAGTGCATTTATTAAGTAAAAGTTCAACTGAGACACACCTTTACTATAATTTTGAGTAAACAATTGTATTTAAGTGTTAATCTTGTTAAAAGTTTGTTCAAATCCTTCCACGCATACTCCCGTGGCTATTTGGCAGCCAATCGATTTTTGGCACAACACCGGCCCACATTTCTGGGCTGTCAGCAGTGACGCGTAACAAACGCGACATGTCAGCGGTGACTAGGGGTTGAACGAGTACATAATTTTTAAACTTGACATTAACATAATAATACTCGAGTAGAGCTCGAGTAGTTGATGATGTCATAGGTTCTCAAGATGCAAAAAATAAATAACTAATTAAAACCGCAAAAAAAAGAAGTAATTTATTATTTACAAAAAAAGACCAACAAAACATTGGGAGCATATATTAGGCTTCTACCATTTATCTTACAGCAAATAAGTCACAGGAAACCCAAAACTGTTAGTTATTATTATTAAGCTGCAAAAGTGAAATAAATGTGCGGCACGTCAAAAACAAAACTAAAAACTGGTTGCGGTTGACCATCCCGCACCACCGCCTGTGGTGCTATTACGTTTAGTTTTAGAGATTAATATGTTAATAGGTTTTTATAGGTTTAGAGATTAATATTTTTTGCCTTTTATTTGTGAAACAAGGTCAGAGGAAGCTGGTTCTGGTTTGGACCTGCAACAGTTCATGCAACACCGCCCCCTACGGTCACAATATATGGTTGTCACAGAATATGGTGAAACACCGGTTCGCAACGTGCTCCAAACAGGAAGTTGATTCATTTTCTGTTCTGTAACTGTGACGTGATGACGTCACTACGAATACTCGACTTGAAATTAAAAAACTTGATGGAGGTCCAAGTAATCAATGTGTCGATTACACAAGTATTCTGTTAAAGCCCTAGCAGTGACACATAATAGATGTGACTTATACAGTTAAATTACACATTTATGGATGTTTCCACTTAATTAGACATATTTGGACTGATGTGACTTATATGGTGGTGCGACATGTACGGCAGAAAATACGTTAGTCTTCATAAATATTACATTAGCAGTTAAAAACCCTTTTTTATTAAAGACAGATTGTATAATAAACCCATAATGGCTTCTGTTGTAAATAGTCTCAATAGTTTGACCTTCTGCTAAATAAAGTTGTGTTTGGACAACATTTGAGGTGACGGAAATTATATATATTTTTTTTACATGAAGATAATGTTTAAAAAAAATAAATAATAATAATATATATATATATATACAGTATATATATATATATATACATATATATATATATATATATATATATATATATATATCAGTGACGTGCGGTCAGGGGCGGCAAGTGAGGCCACGCCTCCCCTGTCATCATGAAAAGAAAAAAAAATTTAATTGAAAAAATAAATGTAATTATTGTCTTTATCCTTTGATTTGTACTATAAACTTATTTTACTAAAACCTAAACCAGTTTTAAGTTGATTTTCATTCAAAATCGCCAATTTTTCTTATTTAGTGTTCAAATGTACTGAGATGAGACGTGCAGACCTGCGCAGAGAGGCACTGCGCAGGAGAGGCACCGGCTGCTTCACTTCACTCACTCGGGTGACGTGCTGCAGGCAGCTGCTGTGTGAGCGATTTGGGAAGGCAGGAAAATTCCTGCCTCTTATGTCGCTATTAAAATGTCCAAATACTTTTGCTATATAAACTACATTTCTATAGTTTAGCTGGTGAATATAATACAA
Organism: Garcialebias charrua; assembly: GCA_038048925.1. Taxonomy (NCBI): domain Eukaryota; kingdom Metazoa; phylum Chordata; class Actinopteri; order Cyprinodontiformes; family Rivulidae; genus Garcialebias; species Garcialebias charrua. Next base: position 42,946 of record JBBPBX010000353.1, read on the forward strand.
GATACAAGATACAAGATACAAGAAGGTTTATTAACATTGCATCAATTTTCACCAATACAACGTAAATATGTAGTTACAGTCATCCAGGAGAGAGAATGAGTGCAAAAAGCTGCAGCTTAACAAAACACATGACATGTTTATCAACACATGACATGTTTATCAACACATGATATGTTTATCAACACATGATATGCTTATAGCGCGGCCGCTCTCATCTGTCCCCAGATGAAGGTCAAAAGCAGGAAAACAGGCAAAGACACGGGGTTTTACAGCATTGATATTAAAAAAGATGAATCACATTCACATAATGTCTCGTGTTTTTGTCTAAAACTGTATCTGTGCGCTGAACGATCTCATAAAACGGCTGTGAAGGTGTCAGGTTACATCCACACACACACACACACACACAGGCAGGCGAGCCTCAGGAGGCGGGGCTACTGAGCTCAGGGTTCTGTTTCAGCCTGCACTGCAGGAGGGAAAGTGACAGCGCAAACAGAGCAAAAAGAGTAACTTTTCACAATCTACAAATATCTAGAACATTAAACACTTAACTAAAAGTTTTAGTATTTTGTTAACAATTTAGTTTTGATCATTTTTAAACATAAGCACAGAGTTTACATTTTTAACATGATTTCCCAAAACATTCCACAATTCAACTCCCTGTATTGAAATAAACCGTCCCTTCAAACTAGTTCTATACCTTGGCTTTGCAAAAAATTCAGTTCCCTTTAGACTAGCAGCTTTCCCTTAACAAAATACATTTGAACATTTGAGGGTTCTACTAACAAAATATTATAGTCCACCAAATCATTAAACTTCAGTACTTTGAGTTGTTTAAATAATATATTATATTACATTAAGACTTTCTTGTAATAATTCTCACAGCTCTTTTCTGTAAAATAAAAATAGATTTTGTTATAGTTTAATTTAATTTATAAGTAAAAGTAAGACTAAAATAATTTTTTCTCCAAATTAAATGTGCTTTTTTGTGTGCTACAGTTTGTATGTGTAAAGATTGCTGATATGACATTTTAAACACAACCCGTTAACTGCTGCCAATCAAATGGTGAATAAACTACTCTGTAGGGTTCATGTATTATAAAAGAAGAAAATAATGCTATCCAAAGTATCCAAACCACTGAAGAAGCTATGGCAGACAGAAGCCAAAATGTGGAGAACATTTTTTGTCTGTTTTCTATTATACATATGGAAAAAATACTGCACAGTGCCTCACCAGCCATGAACCTCACCGCACGTCACTGATACATATATATATATATATATATATATATATATATATATATATATATATACATATATACACACATATATACTGTACATATATATACACATATATACATATATATATACACACATATAT